>ML784177.1:1012687-1027536 GCA_009831015.1 Picea engelmannii
AAAAAAAAAAAAAAAAAAAAAAAAAAAAACAGAAAAGTTTTTTGAATTACCCACAGTTGAAGTTTTTCAAAAATATTTGAGCAATTAAATAGTCAGCATAAGCATTGAACACCTGGTATTCAAACATATGCATTGGCATTAACCATATATAAGAAAAACTATTTGTTCTTCAAACCAATTAATCTCCAATTTTCTAAGTGTGAATTTAGAGATAAATATAATTTGAATATTGCATGGCAACAATAAAACATATCTCTTAATTTAATTACAAATGTAGGAAAAATACCCTGTAAGAATTGTATTGAAACTAAAAATTCAAATAAAAATTGTAAACTCTTAGTTTCATTAGTCAATATACCCTTATACCCTTGTAAGGGCTTAACTGTCAATATATATACCCTTGTAAGGGCTTAACTATTATGCTTTGAGGCATAACATAAAAAACCTACAAGGTATTCACAAAATTATGTTCTTCAAAGTATTCACAAAAGAATATTTTCAAAATAAATGGCTCTGTGGTGGTTGCTAAGAATGGTTGTACTATATAAAAACGTCATTACGGTTGCTAAGAATGGTTGTACAGTATAAAAACGTCACTACATGCCTTACCACAATAAGCAACTTCAATCCTTAACACCATACCAAACACCTTTTATACAAATGCATCTTAAAAAATAAGAATTATATGTTAAATTACAAGCCTTCTAAAATCCCTATTTCACTAAACTATATATAAAGCCACATTAAAGTAATAATCTTTTAACACTTCGAAATGCCTCAACGAATGCATGCAATACACTAAGTCATATAAAATCCTAACTAGATTTCCTAGAATTGGAGAAAAGAATGAAGTGGAACACTTGTTCCTTTTAATAAATGCTTAAGTTTGGATAACTCTTTACTCCCTTGAAACTTATACGATGATTCCACACACAATTTTGTGAAAGATTTGTATGTGAAAAAAATATTGAAAAATAAGATACAAGGAAATCCAACATATCTAGTAGTATGTATTGGGCAATGCACATACTATGGCGTGCATCCTAAATAGTCATCAATAACCATTCAATTATACTTTATTCAATGCACCACAATTAGATAAAGCTAACTTTAGTTTAAGTACCGAAATATTTTTTAGCAATGGTTTCTCTAATACATTCTCTAACATTTCATGATCTTTGAAAAATCTGCTTGAAAATTTCATTTTAAGTACAATGTTTATCTAATTGATGCTATGTTAAGTTATGGTCTATAACTATATAACAAAAACAAACATGGTCATTGTCCAAAATAGCCTAAGCAATGTCAAAATTAAACATTATCTAACATTTCATGATTTTTGAAAAATTTACAGACAATTCCATTTTAAATACAATGTCTAATTAATTGATATTATACCAAGGCTTAATGTCTTGGAGGTAAGATTTACTTTCCACGAAGGATTGGATGAGGAGATAAATCGCTCTGTGTTTTCCATTGATGCAAGCATCCTCGGCCCTACGCTTTCCCCTGCACGCTTTCCCCCCTGGTCGTGCCGCCATAGACGTAGGGAGCTGGCTTCATATGTCCATGGCCTCCCCCAAGGGAGGAGTTGGGGGCTCCTCTCTTTTGTACAAAGATGCCTTAAACCAAGCTGCTGGAAAAACCCAAGAACCAATGCAAGAAGACGAACTCGCCCAGAAAAATTTGGACCCGCTTGCAACCACTTAGCTGCCTGTAACCAACTCGGTATCGGATGCCACCAAAACAAGCACATGCATAGCCAAATCCGAGGATAGACCATGGATCGAGCTTCCTCCAACATGAATCAATGGTCAAATCGAACACATGAAAACCTATGTGCTCATTGGCAAATTCATCGAAATTTGTCCCATAAAACGTACTCTTCTAAGTTGGATCGCCGCAAAATGGAAACCGAAGGCTCACTTTGATATCCAACTCGGATCAAAAGGTTTTTTTACCATAATCTTCACTCGGCTAGATGATAGGGACAGGATACTGGAAGGGGGTCCCTACTTCTTCAACTCCACAGGCTTATATCTCAGGAACTGGACTGAATGCTTCAACCCAGACAAGGAAGACTTCACATGGGCTCCTATATGGATTAGACTATACTCCTTGCCACAAGATTATTGGGATGACGAAACCCTTAAATACATTGACAACGCCTTGGGGAATTTCGTCAAAATAGCAGAGCAAACCAAGACCAACAAATATACCTCTTATGCCAGGATATGTGTCTACATGCACATAGCCAAAACCCTGTCGGATTCCATCTACCTCTCACATGAGGACACAGAGTGGATCCAAACTTTAGACTACGAACATGTTCCTTTCATATGCCATAAGTGTCATGAGCACAGGCACCTCTTCAGAGATTGCCCCCAAAACAAGCCTGTCACTGACCTCAAAGGAGCACCACTCACATATGTGGATGGTTTCAGGACAATCCTCAACCGACGATGATCTAACTGCAAACCCCACTCCACAGCTAAACCCTCAGATCCTTCAACAAGTAATAGCTTCAAGGCTTTCGCCTATTAGATGGATGGGGCAGACCACATTGAGGAGGAAGGTCAACCAACCCCCAAAAAGCAGCACCAGGAACCCATGCAGAACCAAGGGAGAAATACACCTCTAGATCCAGTCATCACTGAGATTAACACTCAACCCACTGTGTCCTCAATACGCTCACAAGAACACCCGAACTGTGCCACGAGTCAGGACTTCGATGTGCTAATGGATGAAGATAAGGGAGATCTATATCTAGGGAGATAGATCTCCTGGGTCTAGAGGATGCATGCAAAAAGCTCTCTTTCCATACGATAGCTCCAAAGTAGATCCATCTTCTCAAGGAAGTCCTCAACAAAGCCAAAATGAGATCCATACTAGGGATTCAGAACAAGCCCCCAACTGATAAAAAAAAAGTAGTAAAAGATCTCTAAAAGTGAGGGCACAAATCAGATGTACAACACATCGCCACCTTGGGATCCCGGTTAGTTGAGTCAGGGCAATATGCTCAACTCATTGAATTATTTCCCTCCAACTCCCATTGTTCACAATGAAGGTCATCTCTTGGAATGTCAGGGGCATCAACGGTCTCACTAAGCACAAAATGATTCAAAGGAAGATACTTCAAAAAAAACCCACAATGCTCTTGATCCAGGAAACTAAAAACAACAATGATAACCTCCAGGCATTGTTATCACATCTTTGGAAAAACAAAAGCTCCATTGCATTTGACGGCTTTAGGTGGTATTGCAATTGCCTGGAATCCTTCAAAAATCACTCTCAATGATTTCACCACCACCAGGAACTCTATTTTAGCGCCTTTCCATCTCATCGGCACGAATGTGCAGGGTTTCATCACCAATGTTTACGGTCCTCAATCTTCACATCAGAAGATCAATCTTCTGAACTTCTTGGATTGGTATAGACAAGATCATCCCCAACATAACTCGATCATTGGAGGAGACTTCAATCTCTTCACCAATCTCGGAGGGAAAAAAGGAGGTCGTCTCATGCTCTCACCAGAGGACGTCAAATTCAAGAACTTCATTGAGGGCAACGCTCTAGTGGACCTGGAAACTACCAACGACATCTACACTTGGAATAACAAATGAGCAGGCTCCTCTCACATCGCCTCATGCCTGGATAAATTTCTAGTCTCCAACGAAGTAGCAACGACAGGGGATGAAATCACCACAACCATTCTCATTTCTTCGAGATCAGACCACTAGCGCATCTGCATGTACTGGCACCAAAGCGGTAAAAATTAGTTTCGCCCTTTCAGATTTGAAAAATTATGGTTAACTAATACCGAGTTTATGCCAATGATCCAAAATTGGTGGTCTGCAACCCACCCCCCGGGCCGCTCCAAAATGTACAAATTCCAGCAAAAACTAAAACTGTTGAAACAACATTTGAAAATATGGAACAAATTGACCTTTGGGAACGTCTTCTTGGCAAAATTTGATTTGGAGCAAGAAATGGAATCTCTTCAGTAGCAAATCATCAACGATGGACACTCGGAGGCTCTTTCCAATCGAGAAGTAGAACTGCAGTCTCAAATGGAGGATCGATGTTTGCACGAAGAAATTTTATGGAAACAAAATCAAGAATCTTCGAGCTAAAAGAAGGTGAGCATAACACCTCTTTCTTTCATCACTCGACCATGCAACATAGAATGCAAAACATAATCTCGAGTCTAAAAAAACAGATGGATCCAAACTAGAATCGCACAAAGACATTCAAAAAGAGTTGGTCACTTACTATGAAGATCTCCTCTCGAGGGAGAACCAGTCCAGGAGGAAGCCATCCAACATGTTGTTAACCACATCCCCCGTCTGGTCACAATTCATCACAATGCCTCCTTAATGCGCTCGATCACCTTACAAGAGGTGGAACAAGTGGTCACTCAAATGAAGGAAGGCCCTGGCCCTGGCCCTGATGGCTTCGCTATCAACTTCTTCCATGCTTGTTGGGATATGCTAAAGATGGAGGTGTTGGAGATCATGGAAGAGTCCCGCAACAGACAATGGGTACTTCCAGCTCTCAATGCCACCTTTCTCACCTTGATTCCTAAAGAAGAAAACGTCGCAACCCGAAGTAAGTACAGACCCATATCTCTTTGCAATGTCATTTACAAAATCATTACAAAAGTCATTGCCAACAGGTTAAAACCTCTCCTTCCCCTCCTCATATCCCATGAGCAAATGGGTTATGTCGAGGGTAGGCAGATTCTTTATGGCATCATTCTTGATCATGAAGTTATCCACTCCCTAAAAACCCCCAAGAAATCTGGCATGCTTCTCAATTTGGATCTCTCCAAAGCTTTAAATCGCCTAAGTTAGGATTACATAGAAAATATTCTCCTTGCCTTTGACTTCAGTCAGGACTGGGTACACTGGATCCTCTCTCTCCTTTCTTCAACCTTTTTCTCTATCTTAGTCAATGGCTCTCCTTCCCCCACCTTTTCCCCCTGCAGAGGCATCTGTCAAGGAGACCCCCTCTCCCCCTTCCTTTTCATCCTCATGGCGGAAAGTTTAGGTCGCATGCTCAACAACACTTGCTTAGAAGGCTCTCTCAAAGGCCTACGTCTTCACAACAGTCAACCCTTGATCCACCAACAGTTGTTGGATGACAACTTGCTCTTGGCCCACCCCTCAATTCAAGAATCCCACACCTTACAAAGCATACTCAACACTTTTTCGAATCCCTTTAGCGCCTCCGTCAACCTAGACAAATCTCTCATCTTGTTTTTCAACACTCCCCCGACCACTAAGAGGAATATTGAAAGAACTATAATCGCCTCAGCCCTCAAACACTCCACCTGGCAGAAACTTATTGACAAATTAAATGAAAAGATCTCCTGTTGGACCTTTTGAACCCTCAACTTGGTTGGGCGACTAGCTTTCTTAAAGGTTGTTTTGCAAGTTATGCCTTTGTACCTCTTTTATGTTCTTTCCGCCCCCAAATGGGTTCTCAAATCCATCTAGAAGATTCAATGCACCTTCCTCGAGAGTGGTGACAATGACATTCACAAATGGGCTCTAATAAAATGGGACACACTGCGCTTGCCAAAGTATATGTGAGGTTTAGGTTTAAGAGATCCTATCAAGAGCAATGAAACTCTCGTTGCCAAAACCTGGTGGAATTGGGTTTCCAATAGCCCCAGTCCCTGGGCGCAACTCTGGCACAAATAATATACGCCAAATTGGTATCCTCACAACTTGATTCATTTCACTCCTAATTCTCAAGGTTCCCTCATTTGGAACTCTGCAAAACTCCAGTGTCATCTCATTCAACAACACAACTTTTGGGAAATCAGGGATGGAGCCCAAGCAAACTTCTGGACAGATTCTTGGCAACAACTCCTAAGTCTTAAAAGACAATATAATCTTCCACCACAAGGCAGTACAAAGGTTAAGGACTTCTGGTAAACTATGAATCAATTTTTTTTTAGGGAATGGCAATCGATTCAAGGCCATCTACTACACCTGCCAATAGGGACCAGAACAAGCATAGAGCAAGATGTGTATAACCACAAAATTCGCATCTGTTAGGACCGTGACAGGCTTAGATGGGGATGTTGTTTGTTAGCACTCCTTAAATCCGTTTGGCTGATAAACATACGAGGAAGGTAACTTTTTAAACCTACTTTGAGACCCGAAACTAGCCTTTCGGATCTGGAGAGGGCTCTCTCGGAAATGGCGCGGTCTCCGCGCAGGATATGACTTTGAAAATAGTGGCTAGATTTAACACCGATGGTAAAAATGTTTTTGGTTATATTGTGATGCAGGAGCATCGCTCACTAAATCAAGCGAGCCAGCGCGTGGGGGCAAAGGAACAGCTGGAGAGCGCCAGCATTCAAATTTTGGGAACATTGAACTTGAATGCGCTAAATATTAATATCTGATGTGATGAAGCGCGTTTTGTATATGTAACGAACCTTGAGCGGATAAGCTCTCGTCCTTAGGTAGATGAGGCATTTACTTAAATTTAATGCAAGTAGATAGAATAATTAACTATAGATTAGACAATTTACTTTCAAGAGGGAAAACGGAGTATAGACACCCTCCCTTGTATCATTGTAACATACACATTCAGCATAGAGAAGAGCAGAGAACAGAGCAGAGAGCTTGTGAAGAAACTCCATGTACAAACATTGAATTAATAGGAAAGAGCTTTGATTCAATCCCATGGACGTGTTCGACCTCTGTGTGTTGTTAATATTGTGTCTTTGCATGTTTGCGTCATTTTATGCTTATCTGTTATATGCTGCTTATGTGATTGCATATCAGGTTAGAAATCTGAGGGAATGAGTTCCAATTGTTTCTCTGTTTAAGCCAGGAGATTCCTGCATAGAGTGCAGTTGAATTCCTCCGCATAGAGTGCGTCGAGGAGGCTAAGCAGCTTAACCTTTGTTCTCGTTTGCCCTGAGTAAGTTGGGATTGTTCAAGCCGTGCAGGTGAGTGCAGGTTGGATGGGAGTCTCAGTAGCAAGTCTGAGAAGGAAAAGGTCGAGACTGTTGCGAGCGTGAGTGCACAGGACCCGGGAGACTTCTTCACTGTTGGAAGTGRTTGAAGACCRAACGCRGRGAGMGCGTCRAGAAATCTCTGAAGGAATCAGAGAGAGATAAAGCTCAGGAGGGACAGTTCCTTGGAAGCATCTCAGGAACAGGCCTTGGAGAATACCTTTGAGTCGCTGTGGGTGMAGACCCCAGTGAAGTCRCACAGRGCAAAGGTGGTAGGGTGGAAGATTCTCCAGAGGAAGAGAATCGACGACTAGGAGTTGTCGAGGAGAAATCCGAAATCCCGAGGACCGTCCGATCATGGAAGAGTTGCGCGGGAGATAGCCGGAAGCTCAGGCGAGGAAGGATCAAATCCCATCGGGCTTCGGGGTATCGGCATTCAGGGATTGACAAGGCAAGGGTCCAACCCCTTTGAAATCACGACTGACGATTTCCCGAGATCAATCCGAGCCGTCAATCGGAGAAGGGACACGTGGCGTAGGACCCCTTTGGAGTCGGGGTTCGGCGTTCCCAGAGGTAAGAGATTTAAACTCTTCGAAATCGCGACCAGCGATTTCCCGAGTCAACTGGAGCCGTCGATCTCCAGGAGGACATGTGGAGCAGGATCCTGAGGAATCGGGATTCAGGGTTTTGTGATGTAAGGGAATTGTGACCGGTGAAGGCGCGATCCCGCGATCCCCGATTGCACGAGCGAAGGAGGTGACGTAGTTGGGTGGGGCCTCCAGAGCAAGTGGTGGACAGGTGGCGTGCGGTCGGAGTTTCGGGGTTCGGGGGTTTGTGTTGCATGAGACGCGCGACACCACAACTACCGATTTCCCGATAGGGAAACTCCCGAATAGAAGTGTTGACCCGTTGACCATCGGGAGTCGGGGTTTTGTTGTGCATGTGAATGTGTTCGCGTGAATCGCGAACTCCCGAGTCGCGATATCCCGATTTCCGAAAGGGGAGATAGCTGAAGGAGTTGCTGTGGGTGACTCGCAACTCCCGAGGGGAGTTGGAAGAGCTTAGACTCTTCGGGCCCGTGGCTGAAGAAGGTCCTGGTGGGAGCAGCTCGCTCGGCGAGGGGCAGGTTGCGTCATATTGGCGCAGAAAAGTAAAACTTGGGTTATGGGGTCGATTTGAGGAAGAGACGAAACAAATGACTCAGTGGCTGGATTCAAGAGGAGAAGGCTAGGCGAGCTACAACCTTCAGTGTAAATCGTAAAGAGTGGCGGGAGAAAAACACAGAAAGTAACTCAAGAGCGTCGTTGTGGATGAATTCAAAGTTAGCTTGAGAGGAAAACGTTTTGTCTAAGTGGCACGAACAAGGGGCGTTGTACAACGAATCCACATGTTTGAAAATTCGTTCCAAAATAGACAGTATGAGATATGAAATAAAAGGTAACACGAAACACATACGCAAAGAAAGAGACACAATACATACGACTATCACAACTAGAATATTTTCATCAAATCACAGGACCGTTGTATTAAATTTCAATCAAAACTCAGACTACATAGAATAACATTTGTTTCTCAAAATTGCCAACCAACCCTGTTTACATCAAAATGATCCCCTCATATAGAAATATAATGTCACCCTTGGTTGTTAGGGTCGAGCTACTCTCTCCTGGAATCATGGATCATTTTCTTTGAAAGAGAAGAATAACTTCAACGGATTCACTAAAAATAGAAAACCCGACTTTGCCAAATCATAATCATAACCGAAATATTCTTTACAGTCATTGATCATGATCCAAATTCGACCATATGGTTGTGATGAGCCATCATTTGCACTGCTGGACACTCTGTCATCCCTACACAGCAAGTCTGCTACGCAAGAGTAACCTACAGCAAAAACGCAGCAAAATGCGCAACAAACTGGTAAAATAGGCGTTAAATATGACATTGTATCTCACTTAAAAAACAATATTTTTAGAAACGGAGAGAGGTTTTTGTAGTTAAGATCGTTATAAATAAAAACCTCTCTCGGTTTCTTGAAATTCATCTCCAGATGGCCGGAATACGTGTCGCAAAAACATGTCTCGGACAAGAAATCACGAAAATTGGAAAATAAGGCTCAAAGATTCCTTCAAATCTCCCAATCCGTGACACATTTTACAAATTTGAGAGAGGTTTTATTATTTTATTTGTGCTAAACAAAAACCTCTCGGGCATTTTCAAAATTCCTCTCGAGTTGGTCGAAAATTGATCTTGAAGTTGACCACTAAACCAGTAATTTACGTAGTGCGACCTGTAGCTTGTGCACAGGAAAATTCACTACGTGACAGCATCCCATGCGCGACAGCCCACTGGGCGATGAAGTCCATTGTGCGACAACATCCTATGCGCGACAACCCACTGCACGATGAAATCCACTATGCGACAACATCCTTTGCGCGACAACCCTCTGCGCGATGAAATCCACTGCGTGGCAACCTTCTTCACGTGATAACATCCTCTGCGCGATGAAATTATTTGCGCGACAACATCTTCTGCACGACAGCATCCTCTGCGTGGTGTGCAATGAATTTTGCAGTGCGCAGTTGCAAAATGAAATGAAAATAAATAAATGATAAGCTTCCTTTTGAAAATGGCCCTTGGAGATGTTAGATGATGCCAGGCATAAAAACAACATGGGTGTTGACAGGCATGACTTTGTAAATTGTTGACAAACCTCTAACGTTAGCCATGAAAATCATGGTGCTAACAGTTGTCTCTAATGGGGATGCTATCCTCCCTATGAGGTAGCAAAGAACAGTAGACCAGGTGCCAATCCATTGGGCTTCTCCCAAACTCAACTTTCCAACTGTAACTTGTAACCTGCATCCGCTGAAAACCCAAAACTGTATATGCTCCAAACTGAAATATGAAACTAAGCTGAAAAAGAAAATTGCAGATTGCTAAAAGAAATGCTCATAGTACCGAGCTTATTCACACTCCTACCTACCCTAACTATTGAAAACGATGTCAATCAAGTGAAATCAAAGTGGCAATGCAACCATGCAAGCAATTTATCCACCTTTTTCTTTCTTTGTACATGCTTTCTCCAAAACTTGTTTATTGTTAATTCGTTCAAAAATTTATCTATAAATTCCAATCTCAAAAAATTAAAAACATTGGGGTTGTTTACCGCCTCCAACAAAACTGCAAATGGATCCTCCAAAACATGCATAAAACAAAAATCACGTTTCACCCCTTCCACTGCATCCTTGTTTTCATGTAATTCAATCTGTTGATTACCACAAAAAGGCTGAAGAATATGTGGAGACGGCTGGAAATAAAAATCTTCTGAATCAAAAGACAGTGTTGGCTGAAATGAAACCCCTAGTGGCAAGCAATCCATATCTAACACTGATGTTGATTTACCATCATATTTATTTCCAAGCTGGTAGTTGATCACGTGTTGCAAATCTGAATTGAAACAACTTTCCATGTAATCAACAAAAGGGTCATTAAAAGTATGAGAAGGTTGTTGGTCCTCTTCATTGATAACAATTTTCTCATGTAAAAAAATGTCACTGTGAATGCAATCAAACTTCACTGCTTCCTCTGTTATCTCATGATTTACTTTCAACAATTCAAATGAAGAAAAACATAATGGAAGACAGTTTTCATTTGCAAGTCCACTTCTTTTTTCATATTCAACATCATGCCTGGAGGATTTATGATTTGGAACATTACAAACATTTTGCTTCAACAATTCGAAAGAAGAAAAACACAATGGCAAGGTTCTTTCACTTGATTCAAAACCTTCTTCATTTTCTTCTTTGTAACTGTGATATGTAGGTTGATTGCTCTCATTACACTGGTGAAAATGAACATTTTCTGATAGAGAACATGCAGTTGGTTGTTCTCGGAACTCGACATCCTAATTATCATCATATTTATCATATAAAGACAAATCATCAACATCTGCAATGTCATCTAACAAGAAAAAGCTTGGTACATCAACCTGCTCTT
The DNA here is from genome assembly GCA_009831015.1 of Picea engelmannii. Taxonomy (NCBI): domain Eukaryota; kingdom Viridiplantae; phylum Streptophyta; class Pinopsida; order Pinales; family Pinaceae; genus Picea; species Picea engelmannii. The sequence continues at coordinate 1,023,663 of ML784177.1, forward strand.
CAACAAGCTGATTTACAAATTCATTTTCTTGATTGTCTACAAATGAATACATAAAACAATCGATCTCATGATTATCATGGAATGGATCATAATCTAAATTAGCACCTTCTTTTTGAATAAGAGGAATATAATCCTTTGCAAAATCATGAACATTTAAAGCTTCAAGAGGACATATGAAATTATTGACCCTCTTCTCGAGATTCAAATCAATTGTTCTTTGTTCATATTCATTGTCATGCTCTTTAGCATCCAACTCCTCATTTTGAATATGTTTACATGCTTGAATATTTTCTTCAAACTTCCTAAGCATTGTTGAACATCTACTGCAAAGACATAGAATTCCTATCCATCAAAAGAAAAGATAATTCTAGTTGAAAGGCTGTTACATAATGGAGCATGGCAACAACTTCAAGAGGTTGGATTTCTTTAGGAAGTTTATAATAAAGACTAGCAAACCTCCTACTGAGATTTGAGATGGTTTCATCTTTCATTCTTCTCATGGCATAAAACTCTGAAAGGAGTAGATCCCATGACTTTTTCTCACCCCAAAACCTACGAAAAGCTTCCTTTAGTTCATCCCACGAGCTAATCGACTGAGGCTGCAAATGTTTGAACCATGCTTTGGCATCTCCTTGTAAGGTCTGAGAAAAGGACCTCATAGACACATCGTCATGTTCGATCTCAAAAAGGTCTATGAAATTCTCAAAGACTTGAATATGTTTTTCAGTTGATTGTCCATCAAGCTCTCCATCGAACCTAGGAAGATACTTATAATGTTTCAGAGGAAAGTCATGCAAGATGGAAGGAAATTTAAGAGATCTGTATCTTTCTTGAATCTTGGAGGGTGTAGGATTAAGGACATAAGGTACAAGCTTAGATTTGGTTTCATTAAGCTCAAAAGAATGATCATGAACATCATATGGCTCAAAGGAAGGAGCTTGGTGAATATCAACTATACAAGAAGGAGGTATACCTACAATTTGCAATGAAGGATACACAAGGGTAGATCTCTGGGATTCATTTGAATGCAGTAAGTGAAGAAATATTCTTTTGAAAAACTCAAGAAAGGATAAGAAGATATTGATAATACAGAAAAGTACTTCTTGAACTAAACTTAAGCTCGAGTACCTTATTTTTCCATACTACTCTTCCATATCTCTGTTAACAGGTCTCATTCTCCAATGGAGTCTTTGAATCACATTTGAAGCTTGATTGGAGTCACCATTAAAACTTTAGCTCTGGATTCTTCTACTAGTGGAATCACCTTCAACTGATTTTCTGATGTGTGGAGTCGCCAGAGCAGAAAATACAGCCAATATGTGCCTAAGTGTATGCTGCTCTCAGACCTTATAACTGAAACAATGTCGTTCTTCCTAGGGAAAGTTTCATTCAATTCTGTCCCCGACAACGACGCCAGAATGTTAGCACTCCGTAAATCCGTTCAAATGATAAACATACAATGAAGGTAACTTTTTCAACCAACTTTGAGACCCGAAACTAGCCTTTCGAATTTGGAGAGGGCTCTCTCGGAAATGGCGCGGTCTCCGTGCAAGATATCACTTTGAAAACAATGGCTAGATTTAACACCGATGGTAAAAAGGTTTTTGGTTATATTGGCGTAGGAAAGTAAAATTTGGGCTATGGGGTCGATCTGAGGAAGAGACTGAACAAATGACTCAGTGACTGGATTTGAGAGGAGAAGGCTAGGCGAGCAACAACCTTCAGTGTAAATTGTAAAGTGTTGCGGGAGAAAAACACTGAAAGTAACTCAAGAGCGTCGTTGTGGACGAATTCAAAGTTAGCTTGAGAGGAAAACGTTTTGTCTAAGTGGCGCAAACAAGGGGCGTTGCACAACGAATCCACAAGTTCGAAAATTCGTTCTGAAATAAACAATATGAGATATGAAATAAAGGGTAACAGGAAACACATACGCAAAGAAAGAGAAACAATACATCCGACTATCACAACTAGAATCTTTTCATCAAATCACAGGACTGTTGCAGTAAATTTCAGTCAAAACTCAGATTACATACAATAGCATTTGTTTCTCAAAATTGCTAACCAACCTTGTTTACATAAAAATGATCCCCTTATATAGAAATATATTGTCACCCTTGGCTGTTAGGGTCGAGTTATTCTCTCCTGGAATCATGGATTCGTTTTCTTTGAAAGAGAACAATAACTTAAATGGATTCACTAAAAATAGAAAACCCCACTTTGCCAAATCATAATCGTAACCGAAATATTCTTTACAGTCATTTATCATGATCCAAATTCGACCATATGGTTGTGATGAGCCATCATTTGCACTGCTGGACACTCTGTCATCCCTGCACAACAAGTCTGCTACGCAACAATAACCTACAACAAAAACGCACCAGAATGCGCAACAAACTCGTAAAATAGGCGTTAAAGATGACATCGTATCTTACTTATAAAACAATATTTTTAGAAACTGAGAGAGGTTTTTGTAGTTAAGATCGTTATAAAGAAAAAAATCTCTCTTTTTCTTGAAATTCATCACCAGCTGGCCGAAATACGTGTCGATGTCTCGGACAGGAAATCACGAAAACTGAAAAATAGGGCTCAAAGATTCCTTCGAATCTCCCAATCCGTAATACATTTTACAAATCTGAGAGATGTTTTTATTACTTGATTTGTCCTAGACAAAAACCTCACGGGGATTTTCAAAATTCCTCTCCAGTTGGTCGAAAATTGATCTTGAAGTTGACCACTAAACCAGTAATTTGCGTAGTGCGACTTGTAGCCTGTGCGCAGGAAAATCCACTGCGCGACAACATCCTATGCGCGACGAAATCCACTGCGTGACAACATCCTATGCGCGACGAAATCCACTGCGTGACAACATCCTATGCGCGACAACCTTCTTTGTGCGACAACATCCTATGCATGACAACCCACTGTGCGATAACATCCTATGCGCAACAACCTTCTTTGTGAGACAACATCCTCTGTGAAACAAAATTCTCTACACGACAACATCTTCTACGTGACAACGTCCTCTATGCGATGCGCAGTGAATTTTGCAACGCACAATTGAAAAATGAAAGGGGAATAAATAAATGATAAGCTTCGTTTTGAAAATGGCCCTTGGAGATGTTAGATGATGCCAGGCATAAAAACAACATGGGTGTTGATAGGCATGACTTTGCAAATTGTTGACAAACCTCTAACCTTAGCCATGAAAATCATGGTGCTAATACTATCCAAGAGGGATCTTCATAGTCAAAGAGGCTTATCAAATCCTCATTCCCCCCCAGCTGGATCCTCTGGACCCTTGCTGGTCCAAACTTTGGTCCCTTGGAACTTGGCCTAAGATCTCAATCTTCCTTTGGCTAGTCCAACACAGGCGCATCTTAACTTGGGACAACATTCTCAAATGGGGATTTTCTGGACCTTCTCTGTAACACATCCACTATCAGAATTTAAAATTTTTGTGTTAATTTCCCGCAATTGAGAAGTTCCCACAAACCTGCCTTAGGGAAATGCCAATCCCTGGTTTACTATCGGGATTCAAGGTTTCTAAAGTCAAAACTCATTCATCCCCATGACTCGCGATCCTCCAAATCCCGATGCGCTCCTTACGCATTAAGTCCCCAGGCCAAGCCTGTGGTTTACTGCCTTTACGACCGTGGTCTTACCTTTTGTACGGGGCTACTCCTATCGGAGTTTCGGGATTTCCGTTGTCGTAATTCACGAGTTCTCAGAACTCGCAGTTCTCCGATCCCCGATATGCTCCTAACGCATTAGCCCTCTATGCTATACAATAGTCTATGTGACCGCTTACCATAAGACCACCGTCGTATAACCTCCCATCGGGATTTCGGCATTTGTGATGACACAAAACACATGT
>ML784177.1:1029041-1046513 GCA_009831015.1 Picea engelmannii
ACACAGGAGATATTTACAATTATACAAGTCTATGAACATATGTGACAACATATAAATGTCAAAACGCAATATAAGCAAAATACTTATCAAAATAACTTCAGCAATGGAAGCAACTGCTGAGAGGGGTGCTCGTTTCCACCCAAACGTAGGCGTAGCGACTCCTACTGGATTTACCACTAGCCACCCCCGAGCTGAGGCCACGATGTCCTGAGACCTGCGTCTCTCTGTCTGCCAGTGCCCAGGAGCGAAGTTTGCAATCCTTCCTCCTGCGATCACTCACTCTGTGTAGAAAATTGCAAGAGTTCCCCTCGCGTCTCCCCCTCAATCGCCTCTGCCATACGCCTTATCCTCTTGCGAGGTTGCGTGTGGCGCGATTTCCCTCGCACTGATCAGGCCTGACGGCTCTACGGATGGGCGGCTCACAATCCCATCCCTCATCAAGCCATCCGCCTACCAGTCTACGAGCCATTAATTTTCAGGGCCAGCGAGCCGCTTTTGGTTCTCCGGGCCAGTGGAGTCCAAATACGGTATTTAATTCTCGGTGGAAGTTAACGCCACCTTTTCAGGTGCCTTCCACCGCCATCGTGGTCTCTTTTCCTGCACATCCCCTCTCAGCAGTTCTGTAATATAAATTCATAATGTTATTTACATTTTCATCATGCTTTAGCATGGTAATTCCTGTATTAGGATTAATTACAAATTTGGGGGAAACAGGGTGTTACATTCTCATTGTGCTCTCTATCAAAACCATGAGGAATCCATAGATCACCTCCTTGACAATTGACTTTTCTCCAACCATTTATGGGATAATGTAGTGATCCTTTGCAAACGATCTGATCTAGTTCATGGCCATGTAACACAACCTCTAAACACTTGGGCTGACAATCCTTACTTGAACCCAATACTCAACCATCTTTGGTAGTTGATCTCGGGTTTCATTGTCTAGAATATTTGGAAAGAATACAACCAACGTATCTTTAAAGACCTCTCCTCCTTTGAAGACATCCTCTGTGCAACTTGCAGAAAACAACTGCTGGAAATGATTCACCTCCACCCCTAGTCCACTCAATATTTTATAAATCTTCCAAATGAGGCAATAGTACTTCAGTGACGGGACATCACTCCCGACGCCCACGTGGGCCCTCCTCCAACCTCAGATTCCCACAAAAGGTCCCCCTCTAGTCCGGATAGTTGGTGTCGCCCTCCTCTCAGTTTCTTCAAACTCAACTTTGATGGAGCCTCCAAAGGAAATCCTGGCCTTGTTGGTTTCAAAGGTGTTTTGAGAGACAACTCTGGTGCCATTCTTCAACTCTTCCATGGAGCCATAGGATATGACAACAACAACGTCACATAACTCTCAAGTCTTATCCAAGTTCTCCAAATTGTACGACAAAGAACCCTCTTCCTTCTCATGGTCGAAGGAGAATTTCAACTCATCATCTCCATGGAAATTTGTCTACAAAATGGTTCACAAAGAAAAAAAAAAATCTCCCAGCTGGAGACTGGACCAAGGGCTTCATCATTTGACTCAACTCCTAGATTCCAAGTATTTTCACCATGTCCGTTGAAAGCCCAATTCCCTGGCTGACTGAATCGCTAATGAAAGTATCTTGGACAACTCCAATCTTCAACATCACACCTTGGATGAGATTTCAAATCCCTCTCTCAAGCGAGACTATATCAAACTCGCTCTCAAAGACTCTCCAACCCTAGATGCAGGTTTTGTCGAGCTCCACCTGGCGACCAACCTCACTAGCGCATGCTTTAACAGACAAGTGCGCTCCACCTCTCCCTCCACTCATGCGCATTAATACTTTGCTCAACCCGAGGCACAAATCCTTAACTACTGCACCTGCTCCAGCTTGTCTCCCCCGAGGCAACGGTACATCGACTCAGTCCACACGCATGAAAAAAATGAAGGCTCTGAACATCCAGGACTTAACCAATTCCCACTCCGGGAATTGTCATGCCATCTCCCCGACCAGCTCCGACACACCCTCACAGCCTATGGTGAATCTAGTTTATGCAATCGGTTTGGACTCACCCTCCCTCCCATGTATCGCAAGCTCCATCTTCTGAAAATTCCCCCACACTAGTGTGCCACCCCCACTGTGGGAAGAGGTGGTCGTGGTGGTCGTGCGTCCTCTACACATCCTCCGCCCGTTATGGCGAACTAGGAAGGTTATGACCACCGTTATGTGCCAAACTCTCTTCGACATCTACTCGATGACTAGGAGGAAGAACTAACGTGAACTCTCCTAGCCACTCAACATACCCTCAGGAATCACAACAACTACTGGGTAGTAAAAAATCTTATCACTCACACCCTCCTCAGCCTCTTGGGTGTGTTCGTCCTGAACCGTCCAAACTCACCTTGCTCACCTCACCCCCCTAGCGGTAGACCCCTCCTTCAAAATCCCACCCCAACAACTCAACTCCTTCGGACAACAAAGGTAAGCTAGTGGTAGAGGAAGGCAAGCCCATGATAGAGGAAGGTAGAGGCACAACCCGCAGAGGAAGGTAGCGGCTCACCTTAGCAAGCAGAGCTCACAGACGACTCCCTACATAAAAAGCATGGGCCTTCCAATCAAGGAACCCAACTCAATAACCTTCCAGTGACAGTAAATTCGACGGCTGCCTCGTGGTGGAAGAAATCCCTCCAGAAGGCCCTCCAAATTTGCCTGGCACGAATGTTTAATTCTCAAGCTTGTTTTTATTTACATGTTTCACAATTTTGTTTAGTCTCAATTTTCATGAACACTTTTATTGCTTTTGTAAACCTGGTTTCCCTTCAAAGGGCAGGCAAGATTGTCAAGTTTTTATCAGCCTGGTTTCCCAGATAGGGCAAGACTTAGTGTCCAGGTTGTTTTTGTCAAACTCCACGGGATGAATATCCCACCATACACTTCTATTTTTTTCTTCTTATATTGACACTGTATTTTTAATAGAATAGTTTCGGAATTCAAAAAAAAAATAAAAAAAAATCGATACTATACTAAGTTATGATCTATAACAATAATGGCCATTATCCAAGATAGCCCGAGCAATGTCAAAATTAAATAACTCGAAAAGTGCATTGCACTAAGCTATCATATAGACCACCTGGATGGGCTACCACCTGGACAAGGTCCGAGGACACTTGGAACTGGGCAGCCAGGGGAGTTATTAACCCTGATCGCCATCCCAAGGACATTAAATCCCCCATGGCTCACACCATGAGAGGATTAATGGTAGTCCACCTGGCTATACTGGCTAGGTTAATGAGTGCACGAGCCAGCTAGACCAGGCGTACTAGGATCTAGCTAGTTTTCAACTCGGCTTCAATGGAGGTAGTGGTTGTCAACTCAGGCTTCAATGGCATCAAGAGGTGTAAACAGGCTCTCGCCCTAGTGTTTTATTCCATTCCTCATCTGCCCTGGTGCAGTCCTCTTGTCGAGCTCTTAGACTCTTCTAGGATTTCCAGAATTATCGCTCTCTGTAACACTTTTTTGTGCACTAGGGACCTCCTCCCCGGCTTCGACACCCTCCATCCGCCTTTCACTCTCAGTGATCTCAAGCACCCTCTCAGCTAGGGATCAAATTTGAGCACGTCATAGCCCGTCAAAGGGTCTCTGGCCCGTCCCAGAATTGTCCTTCAAAATATGCACGTCCAAAAAAAAGTTGGTTTTTAGTTTTACTCGTTTTAAAAGAAGTACTTGAAATTACAGGAAAAGGGTGAGAATGAAAAATGCTCGTCATTAATTTATTTCATAAATGACCACCACCATAATTTAATGACCTATGTGCAACAACCTAGATACATGTAAGGGATTTGGTTGCAGGCGACAAAGTGATGGAGTGACGCGGATTCCCGGTGCACTCTCGATTATCTGCCAATTCACAGTCGCACGAGCAGTCGATGCCTCCTGCTTGCCATCGACTTCAGATGTCAGTGTAGCATTGTCATCTGGATTCCATGCTTCACAATGCACATGCAAGAATCACTGGGCGTGCCTGTCCATAAATTTTTGGAGCAGGTAAAAGATAAAGATAAAGAGTCATGGTATTTTTCCCTCTTACTGGAAAATGATTTCATTTCCACATAATGAACTGAACCAATCAGGGATTCTGGAATAAACCACCATTGAAATCCTAGGCAATATAAATTTGACAGAGAAAGAAAACCAAAAGCTAAAAAAGAGAGAAATCACAGAGTTTTTTAAATTCTAAAATGCAATTTATTAGTTTCTCTGCTTCAAAAGTACGACGGTTCAATGATGCGGGTTATAGGTATAGTTGGATTAGAGTTGTAAGCCGCACATGGAAGGCGAACTCGAAGATGTCAAGACTGAAACTTGAGCACCAATTCTGACTTATGTTTATTTTCTATGCGCCTGGAATTTTTCGCCTCTTGGAAGTCATTTCAGTCTAGCTTGCTTTGACAGTCGGTACAGGCACCAGAGCTTTGGTCAAGGGGAGGAGAATCGGTTTTGGTTTTTGAGAGACAAGATGTTTTATTCAAGCGGATCCGGTAGTATGTTTCAGATTTTTTGAAGAATGTGGCGGGCGGGGCATTGTTACTGGGATAATATTGATGAACAGATGAACAAAGCCAGGGAATTGTAGTAGGATTTGCATGGAGATTCCTTTGGGGTCATGAAGGGTTGTATTCTATCTATATCTATGTCCACATGCTGCCCTCTTTTAGGCTGAATGTCTCCAACACCTATCCTTTCTATGGTTGTGAGATTCTCATCCAGGTAAATTTTCAACCCATTTTACATTTCTTTCTAGGTGGATTGAATTTTCTTTTTTAAATCCTATAAACAATTTCATTCATTTTTCTTTCTTTATAGAAAAAAAATCATAAGGTGATTTCATAAGGGCTTTCTAGATTCCATTATAAAAGAAAACTTATTTGAGTTTTATAGAAAAAAACTTATAAGGTGATTTCATAATGGCTTTCTAGATTCCATTATAAAAGAAAACTTATTTGAGTTTTCTAGTGATATGGATATATTTTTTTATAATTTAATATGTACCAACCTCTAAACCATTTTAACCTTTCTTCTGAACTTTGAAATTTTTGGAGTCATCCTACTCGAAACCAATCAAAATTTTCAAACTTGTAACTATTATGTTTGATATCAAATTGAGGTTTGTTGTTTCAAAAAGAGTGTTCTGGTCAACCGTATGCCATTATGATCGGTAGTTGATTAATTGGGAAAGTAATATGAAAAAAATTGTCCTTTGTATTTCTCATCTGTGATTTGTTAACATTGTTTTCCTGCGGACCCACTTAAAGTAAATCGAGAAGGTTCTATTTAACGATAAAGACATGCATGCGTTGAAAGAAAGGATTTTTTTTTTTTAATTCCAATTTTGTTTTGTTGTTGATTTGTGTGTGTTTTTGAGTTTTATATTTATTACGTATTGCATTTTGGGTACATTTTTCCTCTTCCCTCATGGGAAGACTCATATCTCAAATACCCAAGAAACTTTTTTGTGTTCTAGCATTCCCATCTTGACACTACATTAGTACATGAATAATCAAGTGGAGGGGTCTAGCATTTATTATCACCAAAACCCTCTGGCCCTATTTCTTATTTCATTCTCATTTTGTTTTCAGTTTCTCATTTCTAAGAACATAGTTAGTTGCAAATGACCCATTTCTTGAGATTTTGTACACCTTTTAATGTGCATTCAAATTTGCTCTGAGTTTGGGATGCACACCCATAAGTGAGATTTATCAAGTCTCAGTCTAGTGTTGTGAATTTGCAATTTTTTATGCATTGTTAAATTTGTTAACATACTAAAGATTTGGAACGATAATGTTTTATTTTTTATTTTATTTTATGAAGGGTTTGCTTAATTTATACTCTTCAATTGAAGTACAATTATTTTTGTAACTTTTCGTTTTTGAAGTGTTGGATGATTATATGCCCTTCCAACTCAAATTAAGACCAGCCCTTCAAATTTGATCACTACTCTCAGCACCTCTGTCTCCTCCCACTCCCCTCAACACCTTCTCTCAGCCTCCACTCCTGCAACCTTCCACCTCCATACTCCCCCCAACATACCTCGGGAGAGAGGAAAATCCAAGAGGGGTGCTCGTTATTACATCACCCTCTCCCGTCGCAATAGGCTCACCCCTTCCCAACAAGCTCTCATTGCTCACTTTGGGAGCCCTCGACACACTTCCCAGAGGACACAGGAGGCTCCTCAACCGACTCCTCTCTAGTTCCTTATCATCAGCTCGGTCAAAGAGGAAGCGTCCTCCTCTAGTGATCACTTCCCTTTTTCCATCCCTCCTTCGCTCCATGGCCTGACCTTGGTAAAAGAGGAGGTGCCACCTTCGGGCATGTGCCCTCCTCTGGCCACCAATATNCCACTACTATGACGAAAGATGCATGGTGGAGGAGGAAATCCCCCCAAGCTGATAGTTGGAGGACAATGCAGCGAAAGCCAACGAAATCACCATAGAGGCAGCTGGTAAGGAAGAGGAGGAGGAGAAACCTCAACATTTCGCCAACCGCCTCGTGGAGGAGTACCTTCAACTCCTATTCAAAATTAGGCAGAAACAAGATGACCATATGCATTCCCAGAGCATTATTGGCCAAAGGATGGACATCCTGTTCGACGCCTTCACGGATGCTCCTGTGCGCGCCAGATGCCCTACATGTGGCCAACGGTTCACCCCGGTCTACACAATTCATGGACAACCAGGCTCAGCTACGGATTGAAGTCTCCAAGTTTTGGTTTTTTGCCTATTCTAGTTGCAGGATTGATGGTCTAGCTCACCATAACAAAAGGGTAGATGAACATGCAGTTTTTTCTTATTTTATTTATGTAGTTATGATTATAAAAACTATGTCTATAGCTGGTCCTAGCGATAGGTTGCAGAACATGGTTCAAAATTTTTTGTTCATGCAGAAAGACTGCAATTTTTTGTGTAAACATTTTTGCTACAACAGTGCTAGCACTCAGGACGATGTGTCAATATCTGAACATCACGCAACCACTTGTTTTGGTTTCCCATTTATGGCGAAACAAGTGGCTCATACTTGTCATTGTACAACATACATATGTCATTAATATAAGGTTCCACTTTTTATTTATAGAAAAAAACTATCATATAGACTTCTAGTATATATAACTTCATCAAATCGAAGAAACAAATTAAAAAAAGAATAACCTCTAACTTAATATCGTATACAAAAGGTTTACATTATTTACCACAAATTAATGCATTAGAATTTATGCTTAGAAGTTCATAACAAAAAGGCAGTTGCACAAAAAAGATTGATTAATTTAGAAGAAATGTGATTAGAATTATTCAATGTAAATAAAATAAGACAAAAAATCATTGTAGAAAGATAAAATTGGTATACTTGTGAACTTTTCAGTTGCACAAAAAAGATTGATTAATTTAGAAGAAAGAATTATTCAATGTAAATAAAACAAGACAAAAAATCATTGTAGAAAGATAAAATTGGTATACTTGTGAACTTTTCCTAATCTCCGAGCATGCTACTATCATAAAATTGGTTACTATCATAAAACTTGTGTTTCAAACAATTCCTTATACTTTTATACATCGTAGCATATTTATTATTTATACATAAAATATCATAAAACTTGTGTTTCAAACAGTTCCTTATACTTTTATACATCGTAGCATATTTACTATTTATACATAAAATAACTCTGTGTGTTTGTTTGTTTTTTAATTCTTAACTTCATTCTTCTTGTTGATTGTATAATTGCAAAGAGGAAAATGTTGTAGTGATTGCCATTAACTATGATTACAAGTGATAAATATTGGAAGAAAAAAATTACATGTGAAATCAGGGGCTCTGGTGATTCCACTAACATAGGGCAAGCTACATATAAGAAGAAATCAATTGAAATGAGTTGCTTTTCCACCTAATCTAGTTATAGCAAAGGATTTGTTAAGGGAGAAGGAAATTGAAAACGAGACAAGTCTTGCTCACACAGTGTGTTCATTTGTATCACTTTATGTTCCACGATATATATTTGTTGTTCACTTAGTTCTCAAGGATTCAACAAATGAGAATTATCTGCAAATAATATGCAATCATATTGGGAGTTGATATGGAGATCTTCGATGGAGGATGAATCTGAATAATAGGTTTTTGTTAGGGTTTTCCTAAGGGGAAAGGATGGAACTGGAGGTGCAACTCGTAGACTACTCTAATGACTCATTATTTGAGGTTGATATCTTATGTGTGCCATCGAGTAGTGTGTCCTTCGGCAAACAACATATAGGGTTATTGGGGGGTTTTCTTCCTAAAGTAAACTCTTGTTGGCAAACTATGGATAAGGGGGATAGAGTGGGTGTGGAGGTCTCATCCAAATCCACAAAGTGTCAGGTACGATCATGTGTTAATACAAGTTAGAAGTGCTCTCTAGATGGCAATCTGATGGACAATTTGTATGTGGATGCTGTAAAGAAAATTTACGAGGTAGGGTTTCCCACATCGAAGGCATCTTTCAAGATTGACATCCCTATCGAGGTTCATCCTTCCAAGTCATTTATCGGTCCTATGACAGTCACTCCTAATCAAGCTTCTGATCTAAATGGGGTTGAAGCTAGGTAAGGTTTCATAAGGTCTTGCCTATTGGAGAATGAGCTTAGTGGTGGTGAGGTGTTGCTATCAGAGCCTAGAAAAAGAAACCAAAAAATAAAAGGTGATTAGGTCGCAGGGGGGTAGCCTAAAATTAGTTGGGGGAGACGAAGTTAGGATAGATCAGGTGGGGCTTCTTCTAAGCAAGAATTTAGTTGGCAAGTTCTTGGGCCAAAAGGTTGGAATGAGTTGCCTTAATGTTTGGTTACAAGCGAAATGGGCGCCCTTGTTGGGGTATAGCCGGATCTTCCATTTGTTGGTGAAAGGATGGTTAGGGTTCATCTTCCAATCAAAGGAAGATACCCTCAAGGTATTTAAACGCATGGCTCTTAGACTGGACGTTTTTTAGTCTCAAGTCTTGGCATCCATGCTTTGATGCCTCAGAGGAATTCATGGTTGCCACTCTGATATGAGTCAAACTTTCGAGTTTACCTATGGAATACTAGTCAAACCCTCTGTTCAAGGAGATTAGGGTCAAATTGGGAAAGTTCATCATTGTTGATGATGTTAAGTACCAAAGATATGAAAAATACAATCACCACACAAGATACAAAGAAGAATGTAGAAAATCTCCTTGATTATTATGAAAACCCTTAGGGTAGGGAAGCACCTTACAATTGATCCTTTTAGGGAAGGGACCCACTACTGTGCACTTGCCTCTTCGAGGGGGGAACCTCCTAATGAGTTATGCTCCAAATACAATATTTCTTCAATCATGCCCATTACATTGTTTACACCCATTTATATAACACTACCTACCACCTAAGAACATTATAGAGGAGAAACCTTCTAGTAAGTTGTTAAGTGCCAAATATTTCAAAATATAATCACATACAAGATACAAAGAAGAATATAGAAAATATCCTTGATTATAGAGGAAACCCTTAAGGTAGGGAAACTACTTACAATTGATCCTTTTAAGGAGGGGATCCACTCATGTTCACTTGCCTCTTTGAGGGGGGAACCTCCTATTGAGATACACTCCAAATACAATACTCATCAACCATTCCCATTACATTATTTGCACCCCTTTATATAATACTACCTACCACTTAAGAACATTCTAGAGGAGGAACCTTCTAGTAATCCCTCTTACATTTATTATGATCACACTAGGTCTTGTTTATTAAAAGTGGCCCTCATTCATAACAATACATCTCTATTATTATTCCCCTTGGGTACCTCCCTAGGTACCCCGTATTATCCTTCTAACTACACTACATTCCATCCCCTTTAGGAAAGTGTTGTCTTCGACACTTGTTATGAGGAAGTGCAATCATATACCAAGGTCCCATGGAAAAGTGTAGACCATAATGTTGAAATATGATAGAGAATCAAGGTCCCATGTTGAAGTAGTCCAATATCCACTGTAAAGTTGGGTCTCATGTTCAAGTGCTCATGTGAACTCCTCTCTAAAGATACCAAGACTCAATAGTCAGCTGAAAATGGTGCTCCAAATGTTCGCACTAGTCATGTGGGTCCAAATATGCAGATCCATCCACATATTTATAAAGGGTCGAGGTTGAATATGGAAGGAACAATACCACTGTAGAATACGCAAGCTAAAAACTTGTAGTCATAACTAGTTATTGATTTCTCGCATTGATATTCTCTACATAAGGTGGAGTACAATCGTCATATTGAATATGAAAGTGGTTGTCATCCCAAAAATGACAACTATCCATATACCAATTATCACAATCTTGAAATCATACCAAGCATATCTTTCTTGACTATATTCTTCCATGATGATCTCCATAATATCTCTCTCTCGCATTTTAGCCATGGTCTCTTTAATATTGCGAAAATCTGTTTTTATGCTCTCAATATCTCGAAGAACCTTGTTGAGGCCCATGAGGAATTGAGAGTTATTATTCATTGGAAGCACCACATACAATACATCAAAAGAAAGTTATGGAAATCCTTTAACCAATGGCACTAATTTGGCACCAATTTGAGCACCTTGTCAAAATTTATGAGCTATGTAGTCTCGTGGCCATCACGAAAAAACCCTAAAAAATTGATGACTTTAATTTAGCAATATCTTCACTTCCATAGCTCCAATTCAAACAATTTTGTTTTTGAAGTTGGTTGATTTTGGAAGAGGAAATCAGATCCATAGTTGGTTTGGGCCACTTCTGCACCAAGTGCTATAGAAATCTGCAAAATCGTGTGGTTGTCCTAAAAAAAAACCTTGAAATTTTTTTTATTTTAAATCAGTGATATATTGAACTCCCGACCTTCGATTCAGATGATTTTTTTTTGAAATTGCTTGTTTTTCCGAGAGGAATTCAGATCTACAATTAGTTTCTTCAAATTCTCTTAAAAAATCTACAGTAATTGAAATGAATGTTGCAACCCTATTTTTTCTTCTTCGTTTGAAAACTTGCATAATAGAAAAAAATTGCCCCTTTTTCTTGGCCGAAGAAAGTGATTTGATTCCACTTGTTAAGTACCAAAGGTCTGAAAAATACAATCACCACAGAAGATACATAGAAGAATATAGAAAATCTCTTTGATTATATAGGAAACCCTTAAGGTAGGGAAACGCCTTACAATTGATCCTTTCAAGGAAGGGATCCACTCATGTTCACTTGCCTCTTCGAGGGGGAAACCTCTTATTGATCTATGCTCCAAATACAATACTCATCAACCATGCCCATTACATTGTTTACACCCCTTGATATAATACTACCTACCACCTAAGAGAATTCTAGAGGAGGATCCTTCTAGTAAGCCCTCTTACATTTATTGTGTTCACACCGGACCTTATTTATTAAAAGTGAGCTCCATACATAACAATACATCTCTATGGTTATTCCCCTTGGGTACTGTGATGTCCCCACTTTGGGACATCATTATATTACAGAGTGTTATGATGACCAGATTTTCCAGATGAAGGTTATAGCGAGTAGAGGGGCTATTGAGGGGTATTTTGGGGTATGGCTTGCATTGCTAATCTTATTTCATCATTATGATCCATTCCGCATAGCTTGGCTTTGGTTTCGTTGCATTCTGACTATTTCCATGATTTTGAGTTATTTTGGGCTATAGGTTAATTAAATTCACTAAGGAGGTCATATTGGGCATAATACTTGGAGCAACCTCTTAGTGCAATAGCTCATTGGAATCAAGAGGAACAACACTACAGGATAGGATGATGAGAAGTGGCTTTCAGTGGCCAGGGAAGCCACAAGGAGAAATAAGGTACTTTTCAGAGGTAAAATGGTTAATTAATTAATTAATAATTAAATAAAGTAAAAGTCACTTTGGAGAGACAAGGTGAGCAGGAAGGATAAAAGAGAGACAAGGGCCTTTATTCTCTCATTCATGTTGTTTTATCATTTTGATATCTGGCTTCTTGCTAGTGAGCCCATGCACTTGGGGGTTTTGAGGGTTTTGACTTAACAAACCCTAGAGATCAACTCGGTGGTGAAAGATCCCACCCAACCTGGTCCAAGCTTGCTCACGGAGGTGAAAGATTCCTCCCTCACCATTCTACAACATATCTACTCAACTTCAAGAGGTTTTATACATCAGTTACAGGTTCAGAGAGAGGTTGGGCGCAACTTCGAGGGATTTCTAGCAGGAGGGCGCACCACCTTGAGGAGATTAACTTGATCTAGGTGGAGGAGAAGGATTTTGAGGAAAAGGACTTATGGGTATTCTTTGTAGGGCCTAGGGCGCCTTTCCTAGATGTTTCCGGAGGAGGTTTCTATGTCGTATTATTTATTGGAGTTCAACACAGGTTCAAAGAGAGGAGGGCGCACCATAGATTGAGGATCTAGTCATTTGGTTTTAGATCTTCACCATTCAGCCCAAGACTTTACCAGAGGGTTTCCAGTGGGTCAATCTACATTTTGGCACCCTTCTTAGGGCGTTTGGAAACTTATTCCTTGGAGGCCGAATTATTGGGGTTTCAGTCGTCCAAGAGGGCGCAAGTCAAATAAAGGATTGTTTATTTGGAGGGTCATATCTTCATCGTTTGGCCTAAGACTTCACCAGTGGTTTAGCCTTGGCTCGATCTACACTTGCAGCCATTTTCAGGGTGTTTGGAGGCCTCTAGAAGCTAGGTCGAATTGTTGGGTGTACTCAGCTTTCTAGCAGGGCGCAACTTATCCAGTTTGGGGTTTAGCACTTCAGAGGGCAAGGATCTCAACTTTTTATTCATCTATTTCAGTCATGGGGCCTTTGGAGGCATGCAACTTCTCTTCTTGATCTTGCTTAGGGATCATTCTCATTTTTCTATTAGCTCTTAGCTATATTGTACTAGATCTGCAAATCCATTGTATCAGGGTCTTCTTCTATTATGAATAATATCAGATCTGAGGTATTTTTGGTTATTCTATGTGTTGTTGATCTTGCATCTTATTGATGTATGTTCCATTGCTACATCTATTTTATTATTGCTGCAAATACACATAACAACCATCAGTATAAACCCTAGTGCAACCTAAAAGACCAAATCAACAAAGTGTTTGACGAAATGCCACAACCAAAAAACAGTTAAAAAAACATATGAAAACGCAATGTTCTTGGCACCTTGGCTTAGGAACTTTACAGGTACCTCCTTGGGTACCCCATATTATCCCGCTACCTACACTACATATGACAGTTACAAGAAAAACAATGGTCATTCGATTTCCCGTCTACGTGTCAAACTGAATGTAAGTCAAGGTCTGTTTGAATCCATGGATCTTGTCAAGGGGGACTCACCTCATACCCAAATCTTGGACTATATCAACCTTCTATTCCATTGTTCTTGGTGTCATCAATACAGACACATCATTAGGGATTGTGACAATCCCTCTTAGAAGAAAGTTTGGAGGAAGGTGGGTGAAGGATTTGTGGATCGAGGCAAGGTGGAGGAAAATTCTAAAGTAATCCCTCCATCAAGGCGGTCCAGGGATGAAGTAGGACAGAAACCCAATACGCAATTGGATGATTTTTCCAAAAGAGTTGATGGGGATTGTGGCAAAGTAAATAATGTCTTGGTGGGGGATATGTCAATCCCCCTGTTATTAGAGTCTCAAACTGTGGATGACGGACGTGTTGAGGAGGGTACAACTACGGGCTTCTTCGATTTCTCCCCCTCACAGTTTCAAAACATCGATCAACTGTGGAAAAAAAGTGCTCCCTTGTTAAGTAAGTCTCCACAACTCTATCCATTCCTTTCGGATAAGGGTTCTGAAGAGGGCTTAAAGGTGATGGATGATGATATCTCTATGGGTTCTGTTTAGTTGGGGTCCATAACAGTACCTCCCATTGATTGCGTTGGGCCATTTTTGTTGATTGGAAGGACATAGACTATATGGCTAACTTGTCCACAGATACAGACTCAGTGCTTGGGTGGGAGAATACCACTATTTTGGAACCTGTAACATAAGCCACAACTCCTAGGATTTGAGGGGGAGGACTTTACCATTTACGACCTCGATCCACCTCACAAGATACTCAAATTTGAGGGGTTCTTAGAGTAGAGAAAAACCCCTCTAAGGTTTTCTTATGAAAATCCTCTCTTGCAATATTAGGGGTCTAGGGGGGCAGACCAAAAAATTGGCTCTCAAAGGTTGTGCGACTTGAATAAGCCTTAGATCATATTGATTTAGGAGACCATGGTTAAAGGCGATATTGTGATTGGGGAGCTAAAAATTATTTTTGCTAGGTGGAATTTCATTACATTGGATGTGAAAGGGTTCTTGGGAGGTTTACTTACCTGGTGGAGTATGAATGTATCCCTAATAAAATATTTTTTTGTTTTCTCGGGATTATGCATAGAGGTATTATGTCAAAGTATTGGATCAATTATCACTCTGCTCATGTATACAACCAATTTGGAAACTAGGGAATATTTTTGGGAAAAGTTTAATTTTGTATCAATGGATAATGTTAGATGAATTAATTTTAGGAGGTGATTTAAACCTCACTTTGAACAGACGAAAGATATGAGGCTCATCTGTCAGGAGTGATAGACTGGAAAACTTCTTCCTAGATTGGTTCAAAATGACAGAATGGATAGATGTAGAACCTATCGAGATCAAACCAACATGGAAAAACAATGGGGGATGCATGTATATCAAAGTGACTGGATATATTTATAGCCCATCACACATTGTTGGAAAGGTTTCCCTATTATCGATATTGGGTAGACTCTTTGCATTGTTAAGATCACTTCCCCATATTCATTGAGCTAGGTCTCGGAGAAGGAAAACCTAAGGCCCCTTCAAATATAATCCAATTGGTCTGCAAAAGAGGAATTTCAGGAAATTGCAAATTCATCCTGTAAGAAATTTGATGTACACTAAGAAGAATCAACCCTCATCCAATTTGTCAATTCTCTTCATGGAGTTAAGGAGAATTTTTTTCCCTAGTGCGGTGAAATATTTAAGGTGAGGGATTGATTATTGAAGGAGAAGGAACAAAGTTTGGAATTATTATATAAGGAACATTATGATGGTCTTTATGACAAAGAGGTCTTCTCCAGCCTTAAACAACTAGATATGGAGAAATGAAAATTACTTTGGGATAAAGAAAAATATTGGCGTATCAAGAGTAGAGCGATATGGTTAAAAGAGGGAAACCAAAATACCAAATATTTTCATAAATTCACCAATCACCAGAAGAGCAAGAACATCATTTGGGGACTACTTGATTAGGATGATAACAAGGTTTGAGGGTTCCAGGATTTAGTAGAACTTGGTGTGAAACACTTCATAGACATCCTCAGAGATCCCGATAGAGAAAATACTACTAAAATCCTAAATCTCATCTCTTACTTTCCTATAATGGTAGAGGCGGAGGACAATGAAGAATTAATTTAGGTAGTGTTAAAGGAGGAATTGTTGATGGTCTTGAATTCCTTCAGAAAAAACAAGAGCCCGGGACCTAATGGGTGGCCTATGGAATTTTACTTGGATTTCTTCGTTCTCTCAAGGCAATATCTTCTAAGGATGATGGAGGAGGTAAGGTTGATGGGAAAAGTCCCAGGTAATATGAACTCCACTTTTATCGCACTAATCCCCAAGCAGGATTGTCCCCTAAACTTTGATGGATTTAGTCATATCTCTCTTTGTAATTATGTGTATAAGATTATCTCTAGAGTCCTTGCAACTCGTTTGAAAGCCTTGTTGTATCGATATATCACTTCTAAACAATTTGGGTTTCTATAGGGTCGTATGATCCATGAAGCCATTGGCTCAGCTCAGGAAGGCATCCACTCAGTGAAGATCACACACTCTCATGTTATGGTTCTCAAACTCGATTTCTCTAAGGCCTATGATCGTGTCTCCTAGTTATATGTTCAACTTCTATTAATTCACTCAGGGTTCTCTCTTCCTTTGGTCAAGTGCATTGTGGGTTGTTTATCTTCAACCACTTTCTCTACATTGATAAATGGATGTGTTTCCCTCTTATTTAAAACTTCAAGAGAGCTCAGACAGGGATTCCCATTGTCCCCCTATATTTTCCTTCTAGTGACAAAGGGAATGAGTAGGACACTTCACAATGTTAGGTGTCATAGATTGTTGCATGGAATCAAGGTGGGTAGAGGGGTCTCTCTCAATTACCTTATTTTTGTGGACGATGTCGTCCTCTTTTGATCTGAATTGGATCTTGGAAAATGTTTTTAAATGTTGTAAATAAATATGTTTTCAATTTATTTCATTTTGTTTTGTATTCTAGCATAATGGGAAAGTGAAAGGAACATCCGTGATTGCTGGCCTTCCAAAGGCATCCCATTAATAACAATAAGTGTTGTAGTGAAGAGGAGGAGAATGCAAGGAGAATTTTCGGAGGCTAATAACATAGGTAAGAGCTAGCACAACTTGCTCAAAGTTAGGTGGATGAAGGATTCAAAGACCATGTCCATGCTGAGCAAAGGTATCTATGTGCCATGGTTTTCAACAAATATGGTATGCCAGTGGGTAACAATGCACGAGATTTTGAGCATGCATAACTTGCTCCATTGTAATGAATTCTTCAAGCATAATAACATTCCATTAGTTATAGTTTCCTCTATTATGTTTTCTTATGTGTAATCGACCCTCTGGAGGCTAGTTGTAATCATCCCTATGCATGAGTGCATCACTTATGTACATGGGTTAGTTGAGAAAACTTTAATCTCAATAACTCAAACACTGATCTATTTTATAGAATGTTGGAACACTAATTAAAAATTGTTAAGTCTGATGAAATATGAAAAACACCTCAATTTCTAATCTCTACATATGGGGTCCTATATATGGGCGTGAATCCATTACCAAATTGCATCCTTGTAAAGTTTGTCAAGGTCTTCCAACAATGTATCACATGTGAGAAACAGATTTTATACGATGGTCCCTACAAGTTAGTAAATGATCATGAGTTGCATCACGATATAAGTGAATTACCCTACCACTTACTGATTATAGTCATAAGGTAATTGATGAGGAACTAGGCTAGTAATTAATAAGTCGTAGGTTTGAATTTGTAATGAGGCTAATACATTACTACAATACACAAAATGGGATGCATGCTTTTGGAAATGGGATTAACAAACAAGAAATATGATGCATGACATTTTTCAATGCCTTTCTTAGATAGTTTTTTGTTTTTTTTTCGCATCTTTTTTTCTTGTTAAAAAAGACACGAATGGAAAACAAAACAAGATGCAAAAAGTTACTTAAAAAAATTATGCACAACCATGTCAAAATGGGAGATTATATCTGTTGAGTGAAAAATATGTCACATAAATTCTCAACGATTTAATATCAACCAGGGATGCTCGTAAGCTTGTGATGATGCCAGCACAATATATGCAGGAGTAGGCATCTAACTCTAATCTAAGAAAATTCAATCAAATCCTAAC
>ML784177.1:1061802-1076000 GCA_009831015.1 Picea engelmannii
CTCAATTATGCCTTTAGAAATCATTGATAACCTCACTCTCAAAAAAACTTCATTTAGGCCCTCAAAATGGCCCCGGAAGTTAAAACCTGCTAAAAATAGTAAATTGCCAAAATTGACAGAAAACTGTTTTGAGCCAGTCGGAAAAGGTGGGTGGCCACCGATATCCACCTGGATCACCCAAACCCTATTTAGGAGTTTAGGTATGCAAAAACCCTAATTGTAACCCTATACAAATATCAAGACATGTTAAATGTTGGGTTGTTGGTGAAGGAAGGGGTTACATTATTGTTGTATTCATTTATTGTTCCATAATTGATCAAAGTAAGGGAGAGTGGTGCTGGAGCAGGATATAGGAAGGAGAAGACCCTGTAGCAAATATATAAGCCATAATGTTCATGATAACTCCATAATGAGTTCACTGCTCTTTGTATTTCCATTTCATAACTAAGAAGAAAAGAGCAAGGCACATTCCTCGTCTTTTGGGTGGGATTTCCCATATTAGGTTCCCCAAGGTACATCTTGTGTTCGTTGGGTGGATGATGTGGTATTTGTTTTAGCTTATTTTATTTCAATCTCAACTTATTTTAGTATTTTGTGCGCCAAGCTAGCAATATTAAATCTTAATTTCAAGTAAAACATTGCATAACAAGGAGTTTGTAGAAACTTGTAAGATTTGTTGTGACAATTTGTCTAACAAAGAGGTTGCATAAATTTGCACGGTTTGTTGTGATGAACTCTTCAATGGAATATTCATCACTTAGCACACAAAATACCATTATCCATGTGGATAATGGTTGATGTCAATGATGGTTTCCTTTCCCATTAGATAGTGATTCCATTTCTTAATAGCTTGAACCAAGGCATAGAGTTCCTTAGAATATGTAGGGTAGTTTAGGACTACATTGTGGAACATTTCAAAATGGTAGCATATTGCCTTACCTCCTTACGTCAAGACTGCTTGCATAACATATTCACTTACATCCATCTCTACTTCAAAGGTATTCTACAAATTGAGCAATGCAAGAACTAGTGCTTGACTAATCTTTCATTTTAGTTATTCAAAGCCTTCTATTGATTCTTTCCCCACTAGAAACCCTTGTCATTATTTCTTATGGCATGGAGCAGTGCAACTACAATAGAAAAGGATACTACAAAGTTCCAAAGGTATTGTGATACCCCCACAAAGCTCCCATCTTCATTGACATCATAGGAGTTGGCCACTTAATGATGGTCTCAATATTTATAGGATCAATCTTGAGTTCCCCTCCACCAAGCACATACCCCAAATACACCAAGGATTGCTAAGAAAATTCATATATCTTAAGGTTTGCCAATAGTTGATTTTTTTTAGGGTGTTTAACACTTACATTAAGATATGCTCTCCCTAGGTAGAGCTAAAAATCAATATATCATCTAAGTACAATATTACAAATGAATATAGAAAGGGACACAATACATCATTCATCAAACACATAAATGTAGCTAGTGCATTACATAAACCAAAAGGCATTGATGAGTGCCTAAATGGGAATACTTCTAGCACCTGTGTAATACCTTTTTGCTTACCATTTTCCATTGATCTTTTCCTTTTTGACACTCTCCTTATCTAGATTTGTCACATTTATCATTGAGGTATGAATTCTTCCCCATATGCCATTATTATGCTATTATTGCATAATTATTAAAGGAACTTGTTACTTTCATGTACTAATACTGCTACATAGGAGTAATACAACAACTGCAAATCCTCACAGTGGCTACAAAACCTCTCTATTGCAACTCCACGCACACTTTCTATCACTGCAATCCTGGGCACGATCCAACTGCTGCAACTCCAAGTGCACTCTTCGTGCTGCAACTCCAGGTAACCAGGCTCAAACCAACTACCGCAACTCCAAGTGCAGTTGTTGTTGTTGCAACTCCAAACAATTTTTGCAACTTCGAGCACGCTCTTCGTTGTTACAACTCATGACAATGGTTGCAACTCCAAGAACACTCTTTGTTGTTGCGACTCCGAATCTACCATTGTTGCGATTTCGAGTACAAAAACCATCAACATAGCAGTCAACACTACAACTGATAGTTGGGGAAATGGTCTTCATAGAAGAAAGCGATAGGAGGCAAGTAGGCTACTAAAAGGAGAAATTGATTTGCCTAACGAGTCAGGACACACTCAATTCTCACTAAAGTTTGAAAGAACCAATGTAACTGGATGAACAACCTGATTCTTACGGGTTTCTATTCGTCGCTTTGTATAATTTTCGACATCAGTCATATTGTATAAAAACCTCAACTTCCCCATAGTCGAGGGAGGAGAATAAATTATTATAGTGATAGGCATTCGACTATTATTGTATTTTCAAAATTATGCAATATAATTTTTTGCATGCTTTTATTCACATGTTGATATGTTGGTGATCGCGCGATTTTGATCTCGTAGCTCAGTTCCTTGTCTAAGGGGGTAGGGCCCCCTCCTTAATCACATATTTCCTGTAAACTAGTATAGGATTTAATCTTTCAGTTTTGTTTATTTAATTTCATAGTTGCTTTATTTTTCTATCTGCTACAATTCTAAAATCTGATAGAACATTCACTACTATTTGCGAGTGGTTGATATTTAGTTTCTTGTTGTTAAGAATTAGCACTCTCAAGCTGCAATTTCACATTTGTTCTATTTTCATAAAGTCATAATCACAGATGTGTTGCAGCTCATAATTGTTGACATTCACCTAACCATTGTTCTCACGCTATAGATTTGTTCTTGCAGTCTACGTTGTTGCAACCACATCGATGTGACTCCTTTCTTTTGTGTTGTAACTTTGCTTCCAGTTGCACCTTATTTTGTTTGCTTCTTAATTTGTGATAGCATTAATCTTCAGCATATTGAGATTGTCACTATTAGAATGATATTGGATCGTATCAACAAAACAAGATCTTTGTTATGCTTGAGCAAGTCACTAGTAGATCATAGTATAGATTTCAATTTCAACAAGTGTGTTTCAATTTCCACAAGTGTGATTTCAATACCCGCAAGTGTGATTTCAATTTTCGCAGGTGTGATTTCAATTCCTACAAGTGTGATTTCAATCTCATGAGTGTGACCTTCTTGCAAGTGTAATATTTACTTCCCTACAATAGTTTAGTTTGGTGACTTAATTAAGTGTCTTGAATCCTTGATTTGTGACATTCAAAATACTACAACCCCTTAACAAAACAATACCACCACTTGCATATATGGCACACAACAGTTCGTAAGTAAGATACGACCTCGTATTGATAATTAAATGTACACTTTTCAGTTGCTTGCTAATTAATTAGAAAGTAATTGAAAAGTTTGTCATTTTTGGTGTCGTTGTTGGGGAACTGTCAAAACAAGGTAGTTGTTGTTTATATGTGTGGATTTCCTTCATTGTACTAGATTAAATGTTACGATTTCTTTTTAGCAATTTGAAGAATGATTTTCTAATATTTTTTATGCCCAAATCTAGCGATGAGCAAGGTAGATTTATTAGTTATTCCAAAAACTCCCAAAAAGATAACAGTGCAGGTCAATCACAAGAGGTAAGGGAGCTCAATCAACGAAATTGATTATCCCCTAAAACAATTTCTCTTGCTAAGAAGAAGCTCGAAGCATCTCTTCAGGAATCAAACATTGTATAAGGGTATCTGCACACAAAGGTTCAACTTTCATAGGAGCGAGCAATATCACTCCAGAAAATTCCTTTTTCCCAATGTAGCTTTAGAAACAAGGAACAACCCTAAAAAATAAATGGCACACGAGATTATCAAGGAGGAACCCACGATTTTTGGATTTCCAATTAAAGAAACAGATGAGGAAACCAAGATGAAGAACATCCCTCATTTAACCTTGCCAAACTTTCATGGGTCATCTAAAGAAGATCCTGATACCTTCCTCTTTAAGTTTGGTGTACTTTGTAGAAGCTACAACTACGTGACAAATGCCCAGAAACTGAAGCTTTTTCCGCCACACTCAAGAGCATTGCACTACGATGGTTTATGGGTCTCATAAAGGATATCATCTGCTCATGGGATCAAATGATGAAGAAGTTTCTAAACAAGTACCAAGACTACTGCAAGGACAAAGAAATAAGAGAGGAGGTCTTAAAGAGGATACAACATGAAGATGAAAGTATGGAAGATTACGTTGAACAGTTCACCTATAACCTACAAAGGGAAAAGCAAGGAGGCTTGGATCCTGAGACACGATCTGTCTTGTTCCTAAGAGGAACTTAAGATGATTGTCTAGAACTCCTCAACCTAATGGGCGGGGAAGATGTTTCTCAGTTAGAATACGATATTATATTGTAACTTTGTCGTAAGTATTCCAGAGGCACATTGAAAATGTGAAAAAAACCACGAGATATACTGGCAAGAATAGACAATCTGGCACCATGCATCCACTAGGGCCCATGATTTTCGTGCTTGAACTAAAAGATACCGAAAATTCACATCAAACTTTTTACATTTCCAATTCCGGGGACACGGGTCAGTGGTTTTGGAGTAACCCGTTGATCGTTCCGCAATTGTCCCCACGTTGAGATGTACCCCTCCTGGGAAACTGTGGTTTGGATTGCGAGACCACCTTGTAGAATTATCTGTCATGTAACTTCGTTCTCCGCAATGCCTCCTGACCATCGATCTTGATAGATCGTAATCAAAGTTAATGCATCCACGATCTAGCTAACTTCTTCGCCAAGTTTAACTACCTTGTGCCACCACTCAGAGCGCCATGTGGCAGGACACACGAAGCCGACACGCGGCCCAATCAGGCGGGTGACATATGTCACATTTCTACTGCATTTCTATCTTACAAAATTTCTTAACTCACTGACACAGGGCATAGGTCCCATGTGTCCATGTCATCCCTAGTGATGTTAGCAGGCAACGTCACTTTGGGACTTTGGGCTTCAAGAGAGTTCACCTTAGAATGCCCCATCTCTCCCGAACGTCGAACTTATGAACTTCTTAACCTTCCGGGTCCACATAGTATAGCTGTCATCAATTAAGGTGGTGACACATGGCAGACCTAGGTAGGTTCACATCACCCTAGGTGACGTCATCTTGCCACATCATACCCGATGGATTAGGACTTCGGGGATTTCCTGCCTTCAACATTTTCTCCAAGCTGTAGAACTACTGAATTTTTGAACTGGTCCACATCACCCCTGGTGACGTTACTTCAACGCTCCCAGATTTCAGGGATTTCCTACCTTCGACATTTTCTCCAAGCTGTCAAACTGCTGAATTTTTGAACTGGTCCACGTCACCCCTGGTGACGTTACTTCGACGCTCTCGGATTTCAGGATTTCCTGCCTTCCAAAAAACCACAAACCATTCTTTCGGAGTACCGAACCTTCTTAATCTTTGGACACATATCCCTTGGAAATGATGGTCTGGATTGACTCCGGACTTTGAAACTTCATAAGTTCTTCGTTCTATCACACTCCATTTCTCTTGAAGTGCTGAATTTACGAATTGTTGTGAGATCTACGACTCACAACCATTCGAGCACAGATATGTTGGTTGAGATCTGCTCTTCCCATTGTGCCTTACCTTCTTCTCTTGGCTTACACTCCCCCTCCCCCCCCCAACGGATCTACGATGTAGATCCTCTTTGGGACTTCGAAACTTCAGGCTTCGACCCTTTCTGCTCTATCACACATAAACTTTGCCGAAGTCGTGAAGTCCATAATACTTAGGGGTTCATCCTTATGCACCTTTCTCCAGATCTGAGGGTTGTAAAGGATCCTCCTTCTCCCAAACAGATCCAATGACCCAGCTTCAAGCCTTGTGGTTCCAAGCCCACGGTTACTACAATCTCTTTTCTATGTAATCGTTCTTGAATCGCTATACCTCCTGAGCTTCCAAACATGACCAAGGTGTTCTCTTGGCACTCTGGAATGCTCTGAAATTCAAATTTTGTCCTTTTTAACAATAATTTGTTCTGATCTTTTGATTCCATAACCACTTATACGACCTAATTCAGGCTCAGTGTCGAAAACTAGGCTCTGAACTTCAATTTTGTCCATTTCGGCAAAAATTTCCTTCTGAAACCATCTCTTCAACTTCTACTTTCCTGGCCCATCTAGGCTCAGTGTTGAAAGCATGGATCTGATACCATTTTGTAACGTCCTCGACCACCAACCCTTGCTGGGTAGCGCTACCTAATGACTGAATCCTTTAATTATCTGGTCTGATACCATTTTGTAACATACCCAACCATAACCTACTGGGCTATGCCACACAAAGATTCATGCAGAAACATCATACACATCCAGGCCACCTAGGCCATGACATGCTACCTCATAGAAATGAGAATTATCATGTGCATATATATAAACATAAACATACAACATATTCTGCTAATACACTGATTAATGTGGAAATAATAGTAAGCCTACACATACAACATATACATGCATTACTCATCAATTATAACACATGTACATATACACAACATGTAAATGAACATAAAAGTGGCACTTATATTTTAATAGAAGACCCCTAACTGTGTGCAGACCTTCCACGAACCTCCCAGCCATATACCACGTTGATCATCACTCTCAGCAGTGGGTCATCCCCGAGCTGGGACTAAAATCCACACAGGTAAAGGGGATTCCTAGTCTAGGCTGAGTCTACGGGAAACTACACAGTGCAATCGGAAGGATTCGCTCCAAGAGCCTACTTACGCCCACTACTCACAGACTCTCATTCCCCACATGCTTGTTCCACCTCGGGAATATGCACCTTCACTGTTCCATATTCCATCGACTGCTCCACTTCCCTATCAGGGTCTCGAAAACAGGTCGATTCAGGAATTCTCAGAGCTCTGTAGTTGGTGTTGGACTCTCTCTAGGAGAAAATCACTTCTCAACAAACTCTCTCACCTGGAGAGAGTTGCCATAGACCTGACAACCTGCCTCTTCAACCACAGGACTGATAACCCGAAGGATTCTCTCTAAGAGCCTTCTTACGCCCACTACTCATGGAATCTCATTCCCTACATGCATGTTCCACCCCGGGAATATGCACCTTCATTGTTCCAGATTCCATCGACTGCTCCACTCCCCTTTTAGGGTCTCGACAATAGGTCGGATCATGAATTCTCAGAGCTTCATAGCTGGTGCTGGACTCTCTCTGGGAGAAAATCACTTTCCAGCAAACTCTCTCACCTGGAGAGAGCTGCTCATAGGCCTAAAAACCTGCCTCTTCAACCACGGCCCTGACAACCCACTTCTTCCACCAGCTTCAACTCAATTCCAACAAGTGAGGACAATAGCAAGGATCAATATAGCTCAGGGGATGGAAACAACCATAATTCGATGAGGCACAACATAGCTTTGTCAAGTACAGATACGTTGTGCTTCACAGGAAAACACAGGTAAGCTTCACGGGTTACTGGTTTCAGAGGTGCATGAAAGATGCAGGGGTCCATGATGGAGGCCAAATGAGTTAGGTGAAGGATCGGAGAATGGGGAGCGAACCCCCCCAATGAGATGACTTTTCAGCTTTAACTGCATGTGCCCAGGTCGACACATGTCTTCCTGGAGCTGCATGCACTCCATTTAGCACTCGTTCCCTTTCCCAGGAACTTAGGATAACTGGGTTTATTTTCCCCACTTTAGTATTTTCATTTTCAGGAATATATTATAATATTCTCTTGGGTTAAGCCCTCTAGCTTAGCCCCTCTTTCCTAGCCTCTCAGTCCCATCCCTTTCCCTACCTAGTGGAGCTTAGTCCCCCATCACTCTTTCTTCGTGGTCGGTCTACACGCAACGATGTATAATTTTTATTAATGATCTGCATAATTACATATACAAAAATTAGGCTTATTGGCCTTAACATCCTAGGCTCTCTGGCCTAATCATCACATAAGCCTCCTAGCTTATTATAACTCATCTCACCAGCCTAACAAACATGTTTACAATTCATAATTACAACTGGGGGGATATTACAACAACAATGGATAGCTCCTCCCCCTCCTAACTAGTTATGGCAACAAGGATGGAGAAATCCCATTATGAGAAGACCTCAACAACCTATGACACACCCACCCATGCAACTCCTTCCTCCTCCCCAAATGAAAGCATCCACATCCACCCCTCCTCAACCACAACTCCTTTACAACTCATAACTAACCCATATAATGGAAGGTCAGGTCAACCAGTGCAAGTTGTTGGACTTGAACCTACACTACTTATTCCATCTCTTCCCTAGACTGTAACGATATTCACCTTAGATCTGGGAAGACTCTAACCAAGGACCAACCTCACATTAGCATCGACTATTTGAATGAGAAGGTCCTAAATGAAGAATCAGAACAAACACAATCTCATGAACCTTCAAAAGCTCATGATGCCCACCTTGAACTTCAAGACCCACCCTATCCTGAAAGGCTAAATCAAGAAAAATTCTTTACACAACCTGAGTTTGATTTCTTAGGAGAACTCAATAATGTGTGTGTCAAAATACCACTCTTCCAAGCAATTAAGGATGTACATATTTATTTGAAAGCAGTACGAGAAATTTGTTTGAGGAAACCCAGTAGGAAACACAAGGATCTCCAAACAGTTCATGTCATGGGAAAACTATCAGACCTAATGATGGGGGGAGTTCTCGCAGCTAAATACTATGACCCTGACAGTCTAGTTGTTGATAGGAAAATCAATAATACAATTATTAGTAACACATTAATCGACCTTGGGGCCACAATCAACATTATGACATGCGAGACCATGCAATCCTTAGGTCCTACAGGCCTTAAGGGAATCCCTATTGCACTTCAACTCGTTGATAGATCAACCATTAAACCAGAGGACATTCTAGAAGATGTAGTTATCTATGTAGATTCGTGGGAATATCCCACTAATTTCATGGTCCTACAACCCAAAACCTCTCTGGGTGGGTATCCTCTAATCCTAGGATGACCTTGGTTGGTGACTATCGATGCCTACATCAGTTGTTGGTTAGGAAACATGACCATTTCCCATGGGACATCCACCAAACAATTAACCCTCTAACCTCCCACTAAACCCTACCTAGATTTAGAAACACCACTTTGGGTTGATGGAGAAGAGAGTAATGAAGAAGGGGAAGCCTATCAAGTCCTATCCATAAATCAATACTTAGCTCTAAGAGATAAAATGGAGGACAACAAAATCAATGATTTTATAGCCTCTTCCTCTTCCTCAAGAAACACACATATTCTTGAGCATATTATGAAACCTGAAACTCAGGTTTCTTTAGCCTCAACAAGAATTTCACCCATGGAACATGAAACCATGCCACAAAAAAATCAAGGATCCCTTATAGAAACCATATAAATCAGCCCAAGGAAAACCTTGAAAATCAATCGAGGACTAACCGAACAATAAAAGGAGTGATTGGTTCAAGTGTTACAAAATCACAGTGGTGCCTTCATCTGGGATTACTCTAACATGAAGGGAATCCATCCTAACCTATGCACTCATAATATATATATCAATGAAGGACCCAAACCCATTCATGAACCCCAGCGCCGGATGAGCTCGACAATGAAAGACATAGTCAAATAAGAGCCACAAAAACCACTTACAACTAACTTCATCTATCCCATTTTTGATAGTCGGTGGGTCTCCCCTCTTGTCATGGTACCAAAGAAAAAAGGTAAACGGGGAATTTTTGTAGATTATAGAGAACTAAATAAAGAAACACATAAATATCACTTCCCCTTACCATTTATCGACTAGGTTTTTGACACGTTAGCATGAAAGAAGTATTTTTCTTTCCTCGATGGATTCAGTGGATACAACCAGATCCAAATCTCACCTAAAGATCAGGAGAAAACAATGTTCACTTGTCATTGGGGGACATTCACCTACCGTTTTGTACCATTTGGGTTATGCAACACCCTAGACACCTTTCAATGAACTGTTATAGGTATATTCAATGATCTAGTTCACAATTGTGTGGAAATATATATGGACGATTTCACAACATATGGGGATGGACTTGATGAGGCATTAGCCAATCTGGAAAATACGTTATTAAGGTGGAAAGAGTCAAATGTTTCTCTTAGTAATGAAAAGTGTTTTATGATGGAAATTGATGGCATCGTACTGGGACATCACATCTCATAGAAAGGTATTCAAGTCGATCAAGAAAAAATAAAGGTAATACTGAATTTCCCAACTCCAACTTTGGAGTACCATGTATGAAGCTTTATAGGATATGCTAGTTATTACCGTATATTCATTGAAATTTTTTCACATATTGCTTGTCCATTATTTGCTTTACTTAACGAAGACACTGAGTTTGTATGGACAGAGACATGCCACCATGCGCTTGATGAATTGAAAATCAAAGTATTTGAAGCTCCTGTACTAAGAGGGCTTGATTGGATCCCTCGTTCCACATTTCCAAAGATACATCAGACACCATTGTCGGAGTTGTTCTCAGACAACTCAAAGGAATGGACCCATATGCAATTTACTATGTTAGTAAGAATCTCTCGCTTGCATAATTGAACTATATGATAACCCAAAAAGAGTTTCTTGTTGTTATTCATGAAATAAACAAGTTTAGACACTACATTAATAGATATCATGTAATCTTACACACTGATCATGCTGCTATGAAATATTTAATGAACAAACCAGTCACCAAAGGTAGGGTCACCTGATGGTTGCTTTTATTGCAAGAATTCGATATTACCATTCTAGATAAACCCGTAAAACATAATGTAGTTTTTGAATTTCTTTCTATATCAACATCTAATGAGAATGAACCTCCAGTAGAAGATTGTTTTCCAGATGAACACCTCTTTGCAGTGTCTACTAAATCACCTTGGTTTGCAAACATTGCTAACTTTTTGGCTGTGGGCAAACTTTCGCATCATCTGACCCCCAAAGAATGACAAAGTATAGTGAGGAAAAGTGAAATATTTTCATGGATTCATGGATTCATGGTTTCCTCTTCTACGTTGGGCTTGATTTTATTATCAGAAGATATGTACGAGAGGACGAAGTCCATGAAATACTAAAAGCCTATCATGATGGCCATGTGGGGGGAATTTTGCAGATAAAAGGGCCGGGTACAAGGTACTCCATCAGGGGTACTATTGGCCCACACTTTTCAGAGACGCCAAAGAGTATGTGAAGAGGTGTGACAGTTGCCATCGCATGGGTAGTGCTCGACAAGTAGTCTTGAAAGTAGTTTTTGCAGTTTTGATAAAGTTTTGAGGAAAAATCCTAAGTATATGAAAAGTGTGTGAAGGAAGAAGGAAAGCTAGAGAGCACGCAATTGAGGCGCATCTAGCAGAAAAGTGCGCAGAAGGAGGAAAGTGCACAAAAGGAAGACATCGCGCAACTCGAAGAATAAAGCAAGGAAATAAATCATAACAGGAGAATGACAACCTAACATTCCATAAATAGAATAACAACAGAAAAGCAACATGAAGGTAAAATCACTTCTGGTAGCAACCGAACAAGCGGTAGTGGAGTTTCTCCATGAAGAGATCTTTGTAAGGTTTGAAATAACACGAGAGGTAGTGACCAATGAAGGAACTCAATTCACATCACGACTTGTCAGAGACTTGGTGGAAAACTACAAGATCAAGCACATAGTAATAACACCATATCACCCACACACAAATGGAAAAGTAGAGGGGACTAATAAGATCCTTGAGGCAATCATCACTAAAATTGTCAGATTACACCTCAAAGACTGGGCTAATATACTCCCCGAAGCTATTTGGGCCTACAAAACCACATGGAGGACTACTATAGGATGCACACCTTATGAGATAGTATATGGGAAAAGAGTGTTATTTCCCATTGAGACAAAAATCCAGACATTGAGGACAACAATATAACTTGGGTTGGACCTATTAGAGGATCAAAAACAAAGGTTGCTTCAAATTAATGAGTTAGACGAGATATTACAAGATTCTCTGCACTGAGCCACATTTTTACAACACCAAAGGGCCAAATGGCACAATAAGTTTATCAAGAAAAAGAAATTCAAAGTTGGAGATTGGGCATTATTATTTGATTCTAGGTTCAAGGACTTTAGAGGAAAATTTTGTACCTAATGGCTCAGTCCATAAGATATTGATACAATTTATGATAGTGGGGTCATCTAATTAAGTGCCATAGATGAAGACATAATTCCTCTAATGGCCAATGGACATAGACTTTGTTTATATCACCGACCCCTATCAAAGGAAGCCTTTTGGGGAAGATTGCAAATGGATGACCCGATAGTGATCTGGAACTTGTTCAGGATGAACGAGTCCCGAATGGATAATCCTCGTTCTTCTCCTACTTTAAAAAAAAAAGTGGGAAAACCATCCTAGCTGGCGCATTAAAAAAAACTAGAATAAACAAGAAGGACACTTCACGGATTCATGATGGTTATGTTAGGATACTTGTTGATAAATTTTTCAAAAAAACTTGTTTTTTTTTCTAATATTTTTTTTATAGGATATGCAAGGGAGAATAATGTTGTTGCAACTCCCTTTACCACAACTTCCTTTTCCACAACAATCTTCATTTTTGCAACTTCCCTTGCAGCTCCACTTCCTAAATCTACCATTCCCTTGCTTGGGACTTCACTTACAACCCTCCTTCATTTCACTTCCCCCATTCCCTTGGTTGCAATTCCACCTACAACCCTCATTCATTTTGCACATATCCCTTATGTTGTCCCCTTGTCTGCAACTCCACTTGCAACACCACTTAATTCCCCAAATCTGAACCCTCCCATTTCCTTTACTACAACTCCATTGTTGTGATTCATGTCGGTGCAACTCCACCTACAACTTTATTTCATTTTTGCACTTTCCACCCATACCCTTCGCCCGTGCAAGATACCAGATATATAAAATATGCAGAACATAAATGAAATGCTAGAAATGACAGAATGACAGTAAAATATCCAGCATAATCTTCACAATACACAAAGATGATATACGAAATAGCAACAGAAATAACACTTTGATTCAGATAGCAATGTTCACAGGCCTCTTCGAGGGGGCAACCTCCAGTCGAGCAGCGCTCTGTTACAATAATCTCCAAGCTAGGGTTCTCATACCCTCGCCTCTTATTTATACTAAATATGTCTATTAAGAGAAGCATCTAGAGGAAGATCCTTCTAGAAGCGGAAGCTTCTATTAGGTCTTCTTACATCCACCTTATTCTATTTTATTGAAAGGCCTTATTAATATTGACCTTTATTACATCCGAATACATTGATCTACCTATGTGCCGGTTAGGACCTTAACATGTCCGCCCCCTTAAAAACAACCTTGTCCTCAAGGCTTGAGATGTGGAAACTGCTGCAGAATGGTAGCTGGTTCCCAAGTGGCATCTGCTGGAGTCATGTCTTTCCACTGTACTAGCACTTCCTTGATGTTTCTCTGACGTAGGCGACGCTCACGCTGGTCCAAAACTGCTTCTGGCTGTAGCCAAATGGAGCCTTCTTCAACTAACTCTGGAAGGTTGGTTTGAATTTGGCACCTGGTTCCAATCACCTTCTTCAAGCATGAAACATGAAAAACATGATGTAGCTTCGATTGACTGGGCAGAGCTAACTGATATGCGACTTTTCCCACACGCTTGAGAACTGTGTAAGGGCCATAGAATTTGGGTGCTAGCTTCTGACAATGCTCGGCCTTGAGGGAAGTTTGCTTATATGGTTGCAGTCTCAGAAACACCTGATCCCATTCTGCAAATTGACATTCAGAGTGACCTTGATCTGCTTGCTGCTTCATTCTATTTTGTGCCATGACCAAGTTCTCTTTAAGGGTACGAAGGATGTCCTCTCGAACGGTAAGTGTTTGGTCAACTGCCTGGACCTTCGAGGTACCCGGTAAGTATGAGAGAACTGAAGGTGGTGTCTGTCCATATACTGCTTCAAAGGGAGTCATGTGAGTGGTTGTATGGTATGTAGTGTTGTACCACCATTCGGCGAGGGGTGACCATTGAACCCACTGGTGTTGTTTTTCAGAGGCAAAGCACCTCAGATATGTTTCCAAACACTTGTTGACAACTTCCGTTTGGGGATGATAAGCTGAGCTGAGATGCAATTATGTGCCTTGTAGCTTAAACAATTCTTGCCAAAAATTGCTTGTGAAAGTTGGGTCTCGATCAGAAACAATAGAGTGCGGCATGCCATGTAGCTTGAATACCTGGTCCATG
>ML784177.1:1107424-1125296 GCA_009831015.1 Picea engelmannii
GTTGATAAGTTTTATTGTCTGTCTAGAGCCTCTCGAACACCGACACATGTCAATTGATGTTTGGTTTATGTTATGTCCTACAAACCACCATGTGTCATATGCTAATTGGTCCATGTTGCATCTTGCAGCGTACTCCACCTATCCATTGCACCCAGCACCCTGTGCATCCCCTCTTCACTTTCATGTTTCCTACATCCGCCAAACATTGTCCTCTAATTTTTCTCCATCGTCGTCTCTTCACCCTCTTAATTGTTACCCATCTTCCTCTTCTAGTTCTCTTTGGAAAGGTCGTGGTCACATATCTACGATTAATGTTGTTGGGCGATTCAAGTTTGGAATTACAGGATCATTGAAAATATTTTGCAAGGTATGGGATAAAGATTGACCCAGTGAAGTATTTATTTTCCATCCAAAAAAAAACATCTCGCTATCTTTAGACAACATAACCACCCTAATTCACTTTGATATTCCCTTTCCCTTGCTTCGAGGGTAGGCTAGTTATATTACATGAAAGATTTTAGGTGAACGTGTTTGAGTGAACCCTTTATTCATTTTCATGGTATAGAAAATGGTGATGTTAGAGAAAACTAGAGAGGGTCAAGCTTTTTAAGTGATAGAATGAGAAGCAATAACTTAAGTCAAATTATTATTGAATTTTGCATTTTAATTTGGAGAATATATTAAGAGAACTTTTCACTCATTGTTATTGTGTCCAACATTTTAAGCAACTCTCTTGAATTTAAGTTATAGAGAAATTGTTTAATATCATGCTTATTATTCATTGTTTATTATCAATTTACACGGTACGTTTTATAAAGGTGGGGAAAGTCAAGCAAGTATATTTATTCCCGTGAAACAAATCAACCATTTTGCTAATAGGAAGGCCGCTACATCTATGGACATCCCCATTGGCATACGGATTATGGTGTAGTAGGACTTATACATAGTCGTGGATTAGAGTTCACAACTAATGTGGGATCATACACAAGTAGAGAATATTTTAAAATCATAAAAAGTATTCCAAGACACCAAATATGGCATGTCCAACTATTGCACACATCCACACAAGACATCCCACAGAGGAGGATGGGGAGGTCAAGCAAGCACACATATTCATCCCACAACTGCTCAACCATTGTGTTAGTCGGAAGGTCACTACTACAAGGACACCCTTGATGGTATAAGGATCATGGTATGTTGGGACTTGTATGTTGCCATGGATTAGACCTCGCAACCAATGTGAGATTGCAGACAAGAGAATAGGAGATTTTAAAGTCATAGAAACTATTCCAAGACACCAAACACGATGTATCTGGCAGTTTATTATCACAAATACACTCTCAAACTACATGTTCCACATAGGAGGAAAAGGAGGTAAAGAAAACATGCAACTCCTCCTACAATCAATTAACCATTATGTTAGTATAGGGGGGGGGGCATTACTTGTGTGGACATCTCCATTGGCATAAGAATTGTGGTATGTCGGGTCTTCTATGATAAGATGGAGAGGAGATTTTAACATCGTAAAAATCATTCCAGTACATCAAACATAATCATTATATTTAACTAGATATTGTCTTGTCTATTATTCATTTATTATTATCACATGCACACACCTATATAACACATCTTGTAGAGAGGGAGGTTGAGAAAGCACACATATTCATCCCATGGAAAATTAGCCATTATATTATTAAGAAGGTCATTGCATCTCTAGACACCCGCAATGGCATAAGGATCAATTGTTAGAAAAACTAGACCGTGGAGCAATAAATAAAACAAATGCGGAGACAAAACACAAAAGATACATAATACAATAGAGACATAGATTTACGTGGTTCACCCAGTGTGGGCTACGTCCACCAAAGAAATTGCCAGGTCCTTCCTTTATTATTATCTAGCAAATGAAGGGATACAACCTACAACAAACCCGCTGCAACTTCCTCTTCTTTCTCTCACAGTCTCCTATCTCAGAATACAATATTCACCATAATGCATAGATGCAATACATTTCCCTCACAAGAGAGGGTTGCCTTCTAGGGAAAAAAACCCAAACATATTTTCTACCGTTAGATCTACGACCTTATAATGAACGGTCTAGATTTACACTGAAATCACAATATACATTTACACGACAATTTTTCCTTCGGGGGCTTTGCCACCGAACCCCCCAGCCGGGGGGATAGCCCCCTTGAAACCCGCAAAGGGGGTAACCCCCTTCTGCACTCCTCTGCGTGGAAGAGTGTACATAATTCTGGGGTGTAAAGTCTTCATGGGGTATAAACACGGCTGAAAGCAAGGACCTCTGAATCAGGAAGATAATCAGGCTCCACAACCAACACTCTCAAACTACTTGTTCCACATAGGAGGAAGAGGAGGTAAAGAAAACATGCAATTCCTCCTACAACCAATTAACCATTATGTTAGTATAAGGGGGGGCATTACTTGCGTGGACATCTCCATTGGCATAAGAATTGTGGTATGTTGGGTCTTCTATGATAAGATGGAGAGGATATTTTAACATCGTAAAAATCATTCCAAGACATCAAACATAATCATTGTATTTAACTAGATATTGTCTTGTCTATTATTCATTTTTTATTATCACATGCACACACCTATATAACACATCTTGTAGAGAGGGAGGTCGAGAAAACACACATATTCATCCCATGGAAAATTAGCCATTATATTATTAAGAAGGTCACTGCGTCTCTAGACACCCGCAATGGCATAAGGATCATGCTATGTTGGGACTTTTAGACTACCTCGAACCAAACCTTGTAACTAGTGTGGGATAACATAGAAAAGGAGAGGACATTCTAAAGTTATAGAAACTATTACAGGAAACTAGATCATGTTTGAGGTTTATGTGTAGAGAACATGGACAAGAAGAAAGGACAACCGAGTAGTTCCAAACAAAATGACCACCAAGACACTTCCAAGGAGGGAAAGAAGAAGTGGAAATGAGAGGATAAAATGACAACAACCACTACACATCAATGAAAGGATCCAAGAAACCGTTGTAACCATTATAATAATGATGATCGTGTTGAAGATAAGTGTTGAAAGCTACATCCAGAGCCAAATCCGAAGAACCACGAGAAGAAGGGCATGTTAGTCATGGATGTTGTTGTTCCAGAGTCTGTACCTAAGGCTTAGAAGGTACAATGTCTAGGCATCCGAAAGCGAGTGACGAGTAATGAAGGGGAGAGCATCAACCTTCGGGAAAGGAAGCTAAGGCTGATTTCCAGGTTGTCGTTGTCTAGCCTCCAACTGTTCCTGGATGTTTATATCCCGCTCAATCGCAGCCCATGAACGCTCAAGTTCTACCTGGGTATTGGTTGTTTTAAGAATAGTATCAAAAAGGTTCAAAGCGATGTGTGTTTGGTCTGATAAACTGGGCTCAATGTTAGGTTGTCTTACAATGGGGACAGTCATAGAGGAACAATGAAAGTAAAGGAAAGTTTCAAAGTTTTAGATGCTGTCTCAATTCGATCGTATAAAAGAGAACTATTTGATTTAATGTTAAAGATAAATTACAAACCAAAGGCCTTTTCCCGTAACTATGTTATCTTAGTAAAAAATTGACGTGTGTGAAAATATGAGAAAAACATAAAGCTGTTTATAATACGAGGCTCCTATCAAGGGAGAATCTCGCCCTGTAAACAGAGGACGAAAAAGGTGAGAAGAAATCTGACGAATGTATAAAATATGAAAATATAATGAGTTCACAGGTCTTGTACCTGCTGATAGCCAATACAGAGGAAAAACTATAAACTATATAGATAATTAAAATTAATCACCACAGTAGAGGTTTTACTAAATTGCAGTGTAACATTCATCAAACATATATGTGCGAAATGAAATTGAACAAGAAATCAGAAATAAAACAAACTCATAACACAGTCTTGACGGAATCATGAGTCTTCAGATTGCTTTGTATTAATATTAAAAAAAAGAGGAGAGTCTCTATTACAAATGACCAAAATAGGTCCAACCCCTTTTCTTTCTTCAAAATGTATATTTATACAAGTTTCTATATGTTGGAATCTCAACCATTCCAGAGGTTTTCGGTTACAATAAAGGAGTTTAAACGTTTCAATTCTTTATCCCTGTCCTCATTTGGTACCGGAAACCTGCCTCTTCGCATGCTCTGCGCAAATGACACACTTTTCCACCAGCTGTGATATCAACTTAGAAGGTTCTGCTTGATTATTGGCCTCAAAAGCATAACAATCTTTTACCAATAATGGCAACTTTTCTTCCACCTATTGGTCTTTGGCACCGATAGAACATAATAGTATACTCGGTTTAATTAACCATTTATCTATTTGAACTATGTTTGTCTAGGTTATTTGTGATATTTCAGCTAATTCTCTTTCTTCATTTTCCTTGATATTTAGCAGATATTTGGCTGTATTGATCTGGCCCAGTATCTCAATGCTACTTTCACCATCGGAACCCAACCAAATCCCATTTAACAAACTGAAAGTTTCTTCACAAGATTTTCTTACCTCCTTAGCTTGTTGTCTACCTTCGGATATGTTACGCTCCCATTCTTTCAACAAGATATTGCCTCTGGTCTGCTCTGGGATGGGAAAACTGGAACTACTACCTGTTTCCCTTCTCGTCGTGGCTATAATAGCCTCCTGGAAAGCAACCCGAGCTGCCCCAGCTTCCCTTTCTCTGAGAGAGAGGTTATCCAATACTTGATCAATGAGATGGAAGTTGCTTTGAATCGTTTCTACTTTAACAAGCAGACCTTGCTGCGATGCTGATAACCTTTTTCTGATTTGTATTGCTTGGGATTGAAATATCCCGATATTGATTACCTGGCTTTCGACGTACTCTAATTTGGCCTGTAGTTTCTCTATCAATTCTCCTTGCTGGCCTATCTGTATTTGACTTGTCTGAGCCATTAGTTGTGTCTGTTCAAGATCGACTTTGAGTTGCTCGATTTCTTTTTTATCATCTATTCTAGCTTGCTCTTAAAGTTGTATTCGTCTGATCCTTGGCAGCGACCTCTGTTGTAGCTAGTTTAGCCTCTAATGTCTTGATCAAATGATTTTTTCACTTCAGTTGATCCTTTAGGGTCTCGACTGAATATTGGTTTGCCGTAGCGAAAGCTCCCAATGATCCTGCTATTTGTGTTGCAAATTCTCCCTTTTTCACGGTTCTCCCATCGATTAAGATTTTAAATTTTTTAGATACAATACCTGCCTCTTGGTAAAGTTCTTGTCTCACGACAGCCTTTCTCTTCTTATCGAAGAATAATTCATTCGAAGGTAGTTCTTCCACTGTTATGGGTGTTAATTCTTCACCAAAAATCCAACCTGTGTCTGGTATTCCTTTTGTGGACTGTAGGGGGATAACATAAACGATGGGATTGCTGACCTGTTTAGATGATTTCCCTGGAGTAACGAATGAGGTTGGCTCGCTTGGAGGATTGGAAGTCTCAGCTCCCTGTTTCGGACACCCAGTTTGTTCCTTCTTGTCCTGGTGTCCTTCTAGGCCGGGTGTTGAATCTTTGGAGCCTTCGACTTTTGTTTGCTGCACCTCTCCGTTCTTTGGACTCTCACCCTTTAATACTGGGGGAAGGCAGCTTCGCCTATGTTCTTAGAATCTGAAAACATCGGCCCTCTCTTCGGGCAACATGGCTTGTATCCGAGCCAAAACCTCGACATAAGATCTCGTGTCTCGAAAAATATCATCATAAGGTGAATTCTCGTGCTCAAATCTTTTAAGACCACAACTAGCCAAGTGATTACTCACGACCCTGTGTGGGTCATGTTTCTTGAATTCGATATGGACCAATTTTATATCTTCTACGACCGTTGCCTTGGCCTTTGCATGCCTGAAATCTAATAAAGAATAGGTATTTAAATGAATGGGGAAAGGTGGCTATACCTTGTTTGAAAATCCTTTTAGCTCTTTACTTATACCACCAATCACGGTTTGCCTGGCGATCTCGCGACAAGCCAACCTATTGGGTATAAATAATGGTAGAGCAGAGGGACAAAAGCGCTGAAAACCCTGATGTATGAAAATTCTTCCTCCACGTACCAGTCGCCCACCCTGCTAAAAATTGTCGCGATGCTGTCTGAGATCCTGGGCGGTGGATTACCGAAGATGGTGACATGCATTGGTACCATTACCCAATTGAAGATTTCGTATATGAAATATGAGCCCTTATCCTCCCAAAGCTTTGAATGCTAGACGTGGATAGGCTCGACATCCGATGGAGCCCAGCTCCAGCTCATTAAGGGAAAAGGTGTCATGAAACACACAACGTCCATGATGTATGCGGACATAAAGAATGAAGCGGCCTTCCCGCTCTCCCTATGCGTCCGATATTCTATGATCCAACTGGTCAGACTATCTGACAACAGTTTGGCCCAGTCGAAGGAACAACCCTCCGCGACTATATGCATCAGAGGTACCCATGGGAGGAGGAAATGTGTGGTGTCTTCCCTCCCATATAATCTACAGGTCATCATTGCTATGTATTTGAACTATGGTTCCAAAGAAGATATGGAATAAATCTCGTTGCTATCGGCCCTGAACTTCGCGGGGTGCGAGACCCAATCCTTGATCAAATCAGATAAGCTTTTGTCGTATTGCTCGCATTCCTTTTGTTTAAAATC
Organism: Picea engelmannii; assembly: GCA_009831015.1. NCBI lineage: Eukaryota > Viridiplantae > Streptophyta > Pinopsida > Pinales > Pinaceae > Picea > Picea engelmannii. Next base: position 1,114,072 of record ML784177.1, read on the forward strand.
CTCCAGAAACTCGGCATTGTATGTGAAGTTCGACGTGGGTGGAAACTTGTACATAGCCTGTAAGTTTTGTGGTCTAAAGGTCCCAACAGTGACCTTCTGCTTGCTGATGACTGTTCTGGTCGAGATATCTACATGATCTAGTGCCCATCGGATCATGTCATAGTAAGGCAGAAGACGTGGCCTGGCTGCTACTTTGTGCATCTCTGCTTGGACGACGATCTTGTATTTGGTGGTCAAGTCATCTTTTTTGTTGTCACTGGAATCATCCAAACAGTTCACCAAATTGGATTGCAAAACCTTGGAGATGTACGACGAGGTTCGTATAGAATCAACGCTTTGTGGTGAAGTATCAGAAACGTTATCAGAGCCTTCCCCTGAAATCTCAACACCTACCTTGGACGCTTTTCGCGGGGCCATGACAGAGGACTGCAACTTAGCTCTCCTGTAATAAAAATGCGTATACATACAGAAGTCAGCTTGCTAAAAAAGAAAAACTTCTCTGTGCAGGATGGAAATGAGCTTTATGAATAGAACAAAAAGAAAAGGATCTATATATTTGACCATTTAAAATCTCAACGTCCTTATGAACATAATGGTCACAATCATATTTAGAGACAGATTTAGCAATAAAAACCATGTCCTTACTTGTCGCTTCGCCTCATTTCCAATTAATGCCATAAATTTCGATGGCTCCTGACACAAGTTGGTGCAAGGAAAATTTAAATTTACCTCGTAGACTGTGCATATTATTATTTGTATTGAACACTAATTAAGTTGGCTTAGCTTTTTTAATTAAGCTTTCTTAAACTTTAATCAAACTTTCGGCGTTCGCTGTATCGTGAGCTTTCACTCTAACGTTTCGAGCCTCTAAAACGCGAGATCGCGATGATTAGATTTAGTTAAGCAAGGACGTAAAGCGGATTAAGTGTTTAATTAATCGTGTTTTAATTTATATCGCGACTTCGCGACTTGGGGATTCGAAGGTATAGTTTCCGGGAGGAGTGTAAGTCGAGTCGTGAAATCCCGAGATCACGATGATGTGATCTATTTAAACCAGAAGATAAACCGAATTGAGTGTTTTAATTAATTAATACTTGAGCAATATCGCGACTTCGCCACTCGGGGTTTCGAAGGTATAGTTTCTGGGAGGAGCGTAAGCCGAGTCGCAAAATCCCGAGAGACTTTAATCATGGTCAAAACTAATCACCCCTGGCACTAACCCAGGTTACTTAGGCAAAAGTCTCACAGCTTCGCATATCGGAGTTATGACGGTAATGTTTTTGGAGAGAGTGAACACCAAGACGTGAAATCCCGACGACACTTGACTGTGGTTTAAAGAATTTTACTCTTAGCTTTGACCTGAGGTAAGCTTTTAAAAATTTTCACGACCTCGCACATCGGGGCTTGTAAATATTGTGATTTGTAATTCCCGAAGCACGATATCCTGAGGTACAAAAAGTAAAAACTTTCGTTTAATGATAAAGAGTGGTGACTTATGAAACATAACATCCTTCGCTATTTCGTATGTCGGGACTACTGAGACTTTTAGTTGGTAAATGTCATGAAACGAAACAGAACTTAAAGACCAACATTTGACTTTAAAAATTACATTTAAACCAGTTGAAAAAGGCGGCCCCAACATAGGCTCCAACTAGGGATCCCGTCTTCCTGCAAGACGGGAAGAACAGTAGACCACGTGCCTGTATTGGGTAAATGGAGTCAATGGCTTTATTCCAACGAAACTGTTCCTAGGAAAAGGATATATAGGGAAACAAAGATTTCATCTTTTACTTGTGCAAAGCTTTTCAAAACTCAAAAATGTTTCACACGCAGTTGCAGTCCCTTTCACGACTTTCTCTTTCTCTTTACTAACTTAGGTCTGCATTAGAACAATCAAAACAGTCTTAGGAAATCCAACAGATCTTGTGGCTTTTGGTTTGCATCAAACGAAGTTTATTACATGTTTTTAATCGGGGAGCCCTGTTTGAACTTAGGATGAAGATCCGGTTTCAAGAAAAATTGGTTGCCAGAGTAGAGTGAGATTCATGTATAACAACCTTACAGATATCTCAGACATTGCTTCACTGCCAGCGGGCCTATTCAGTACCCCGGTGAAGTTATCTGGCCCTTTTTAATGAATTTCCTTTCACCACTTCGAAATATATTTATGCATTTAAATGCTGAGACGAGGGCAATCATTTCTGAATTTCCTTTCATCGTCTATATGGACTAGATGGACAATTAAATATGACTTTCCTTTCACCATTTGTCTTATAACTTACTTTTTAGAACACGAAGTGGGGGCAATCAATTTGTATGAGGGGTGATATCTGCGTAATATTTTGTAATGGAGGTATGTCAACTTACTTTGATTACTCGGTACCAGTCTTCTCTTAACTCTCACCACACCTTAGGCCGCAGGGAAAAAGGGGAAAAATTATTTCTAGGGGTCTTCCTTCGAGCAAGCCTCAATCTTTCGAAACTGTTGAAAAACCTAGAATAGTCAGGATCAACCTATGCATCACTTTGTTTAGTAAGAGATTGAGGAGTCGTGAAGACCAACTTACTTTCCAAACTCTGCTTTGTATCTTTCAAAGTCAATGCGTCATCTCTTCTTCCCATGTATGCAAACCCGGGAAGATGCTTGGCTTTTCAAGAAGGTAAATCCGAAAACAAAAAGAAGGGTGACGGATAGAGATCTATCAATTGAAAGACAAGGGTCAAAAATTACAATTGACTCTTGAAATCCCTTTTCGGAGAGGCTTTATTTTCTTTGTTTATTTGTGCTACCATCAATTTTTTTAATTTTAGTGAAAATTCTTAGGACCCGGAGCAAATAGTTGTTGTTTTTTAATAAGCATTCAAGCGAAAACATTATATTCATGAGACCGTTGCGGCGTTCTGAAAATATCTGTTCAAAAAATAAAATTCTTAGGAATTCATACCTTTACCTTAGCATTTTATAATAACAGAAAACCTTTTCTATCACCTGTTTTGGTGAATTTATTTTCTGATATAGGACCTTCTGTTTACCCTTTTGTTTTGGCGAATCTAGACAAAATGTTGTCTTCCAAGAAGTCTATTACCACCGAATCTGTTTCCCTTCTGGTTGGAATAGCCTCAACCCATTTAGTTAAGTAATCCATGGCAGTTAGGATCCATTTGTGTTGAGCACTAGAATGTGGGTTGATTTTGCCTATAAAATTTAGTCCCCATTGCTAGAAAGGGGCTTTTGTTTTGACCGGCACCAATGGTAGCGCTGGGAGTTTATACTTACCTGCGAACAGTTGGCATGGGTTACATGCTCTAACTTTGGCATTTACGTCTGAGAAAAGTTTTGGCCAATAATACCCTACCCTCGGGATTTTATAAGCTGTCGCCCTCAGAGCGTGGTGTCCCCCACATACCCTTTTGTGAAATTCGCTTATCACCCTCTTTGTTTCTGATTCAACTAAACAGACCAACAGGAAACCTAGTGGGTCCTTCCAATATAATTGATTATCGGATATACAGTATTTGACCGCATGTAATTTTAGCGTTCTAGCTTTGGATGGGGATAAATCACTCGGGCATTTCAATGTCGTCAGATATGATACTATGTTTTTGTACTAGTCCGATGAGACAAACTTCTCTTCGATTCTGATTTCGCTTGTTGGCTCATCAAATTCGTTCATGTCCACACCTTCTTCATATCCCTGTAGGTTATTTATACTGAGAACTCTGGAATTTGATTCTACTAAGAGTTTTGCCAAACCTTGTCCTTTTACCAATTTCGTTGGTTTTATTTCCAGGTCGAATTCTTGAATTTTGGCAAGGCATCGTCCCCTTTTTCCATCACTGTCAGATTGAACCAAAATATCCTTTATATAACTGGTTGGTACATATGTGATTATCTTGGAATGCAACACATAGGTTCTGAATGTTTTCAACGCCTTCACCATAGCATACGCTTGCTTTTCGATTATATTGTATTTAAGTTCTACATCTCTGAGACTCTTGCTAAAAAAAACTATCGGTTGTTCGAAACCTTCTTCATTTTTTTGGAGGAGTATCGCGACAATTGTGTGTTCGAGGGCGAACGAGAAAATAAGAAAATCTTTTAGATAATCAGGGTTTGCCAGTACAGGTGCCTCGCTTATGACTTTCTTGATGCGTGCAAACGTCGCTTTGGCTTCTGCTGTCCATTTCACTTCGTTGTTTTTCTTTCGCATATCTGTGATCAATTTCACGATTTCAGCAAAGTTCAAAATAAATCTCCTCAAAAAATTTATTTTTCCTAAAAATAACTGAATTTCTTTTACGTTCCTAGGAATATATATAGTGTTTATAGCCTCAACCCTTTTAGGATCGATTTTAATAACGTCTCGAGATACAATATGGCCCAAGAGTTTACCTTCTTGCATGGCGAAGTGGAACTTTTTGGGATTCAAAGATAGACCAAGCTTACGACATTTCTCAAACGTCTGCTTGAGATGTACCAAATGATCTTCATCAGATTAGAAAAAACAGTTAGATCATCAGGATAAATGACTACAAATTTATCCCTTTCGCCGACGAAAGCAATGTCCATGGCACGTTGGAAAGTAGCGCTTGTATTCATTAGACCAAATGGCATTTTATCATACATAAAAGTACCCCAAGGGGTAGTAAAAGTTGTTTTCTCTTTATCTAATTCATTTACAACAATTTGATTGTACCCAGAGAAACCGTCGATCATCGACATTCTATTTTCCCCAACTACCTTTTCTAAAACGTGATCCATTTTGGGTAGAGGGTAGTTATATTTGAGGGAGGACTTATTCAGATTCCTAAAATCGACACACAGTCTAATCTCCCCATTCTTTTTGCTGACCGGGACCAATTTTGCTACCCAATCAAAATATCTCAAAGGTACTATTATTTTTGCATCCAAGAGCTTTTTAACTTTTCAACTACAAGCAATAAAATAGGGTTGACCTGTCTGAGTTTTTGTCGAAAGGGTTTGACACCAGGTTTTAGAGGTATCTTGTGTTCGATTACAACGGTGTCGTAGGTTCTCAGCTCTTCGTAAGACCAAGCGAAAACATCTTTATACTGTCCGAGAAAGTCTTTATACTTACTTTTTAACTCAGGAGGAAGGTACTTTGATATTTTTACCATCCTAGGTTCTTCTTTGTTCCCTACATCACAGTCTTCAACTTCCTCTTGTTGGGGTTGCAGGGTGAATTTCAAAGGTATGTCATTCTGATCGAACAGTCTCTCCAAAGGAATTAGTCCTTTCAGAATCTGATTGTTCTTTAGAACTAGCATGCGATGATTTGCAATCTTTTCCTAGAACTCTTGAGGGTATTCTCCTTCTTGCATGATCCATATGTGATCATTTTGATTCTCTTGATCAATGTGAGTTTCAGAGAAGTCACCCACTGCTTCGAGGAATTTCTTGATCTGTTCGTCATCCTCGAAAACCTACCAGTGTTGTATGTTGTTCGGGATGGATGATCTGTGCCTTACCTCTCTGTGGTACTTTAATTTAAAAACTGTAAGGGGAGCGAAAGTCAAGGCTGGCTTGGCTAACGATACAACCTGCAAATTTTCGGTGCGTGGGATGAAGTGGATATTTACAGACGAGAAGAAATTTTCCATTAGATCCCAGGCACAATTTTTGTACGATCTCAATCTCGAGTGCTTGGCATGGTACTGTCGATTTATCTGTTTGACTATCAACTCTGCATCTCCATATACTTCCAGGTTCTTTATGTTCAGCTTCATGACAACTTCCAATCCTAATATTAAGGCTTCATACTCACATACATTGTTGGTGTAGTCTATATCCCATTGAAGCTTGTAAGAGAAGGGGACGACAAATTTATTTTCAGGTGCCAGAAAAAGTACCCCTGCACCTGCTCCTTCACATGACAGGGCACCATCAATTTTTTTTTTCCAGATCCCAGTGTTATGCATATTTTCTGATTCTTTCTCATCTATGTAATTTTATTCTGCACAATTATCTATACCATCATCAAAAGACAAAATACAATTTCCCAGATCTTGATCAACAATGTAAACATGAAAATTGTTAGGATTCTGAGGATCGCTCACCGTATAGGCTAACCTTGTTTCTCTGTATAACTGAGTAAGTTGTCCACCAAACACAAGAATTGTGGCGTAAGTCATGTCCAGTTGGAGGGACCCCCTAAGTTTGTCTCCCCACGACCTTGATAGTAGTAATCCATACTTTGTGGGGATATCGGCAATAACTACATCCATCCGGACGCTTTTGACTGGGACCTGTGCAAGGGTGACTACTAAATCTTTTATCATACCCATGCACTTAACTCTTCTCGAATCGAAAGAGTATATATCTCTGTAAGCCCTGGTGATCTCGAGGCCTAATCTATCCATAATAGTCTTGGACATCACATTATGTGAAGCTCCAGAGTCTAGCATACAGTTATGCAGCAGTCGGTCATGCAGATTTATGGTGATATAGAAAGGAGCGACGATGTCTCGGGCGCCCTCGAAATGTGGACTAAAAGTGATATTGGGCTTATCATCTTCCAATTTTATCACGTCTGATTGACTTTCTTGATCCGAGAAACCTATCACTTTGGTTATCTGCTTACGATATGCAAGATTCTTTGCTACTTCAACTAGAGGGATCGGTATTTTGATCCTATTTATCTCATTTTCAAAACTAAAACCGCCACTACCTTTGTCTGTTTCTCTGGTTGAAAACTCAGACTCTCTCTTCTCCAACTTATTTGTCTGAGTTGATTTATTACTCGTGAGTTTAATTACTGGTTCGGGTGCCTCAGCTGTCTTGATTTCCCTTGTTTGGGTCTCAACCTCCTTGGTTTTAGGATCCAACAAGTCTACCCGTTTTATTTTGTTAGTAGATGTTTTAGTCTCTTTTGGGGCTGGCACGTACTCTTCACCTCTAGGGAGGATTTTCTGAGCTTGGGTTGTTGTATTTGCCTGATCCTTGGCAGCGGCCTCTGCTGTAGCTAGTTTAGCCTCTAATGTCTTGATCAAATGATTTTTTCGCTTCAGTTGATCCTTTAGGGTCCCGATTGAATATTGGTTTGCCGTAGCGAAAGCTCCCAATGATCCTACTATTTGTGTTGCAAATTCTTCCTTTTTCATGGTTCTCCCATCGGTTAAGATTTTAAATTTTTTTAGATACAGTACCTGCCTCTTGGTAAAGTTCTTGTCTCACGACACCCTTTCTCTTCTTATCGAAGAAGAATTCATTCAGAGGTAGTTCTTCCACTGTTATGGGTGTTAATTCTTCACCAAAAATCCAACCTGCGTCTGGTATTCCTTTTGTGGACTGCAGAGGGGTAATAGAAACGATGGGGTTGTTGACATGTTTAGATGATTTCCCTAGAGTAACGACCAAGGTTGGCTCACTTGGAGGATTGGAAGTCTTGGCTTCCTGTTTTGGACCCCTAGTTTGTTCCTTCTTTTCCTGGTGTCCTTCTGGGTCGGGTGCTGAATCTTTGGAGCCATCGGCTTTTGTTTGCTGCACCTCTCTGTTCATTGGATTCTCACCCTTTAATACTGGGGGAAGGCATCTTCGCCTATGTTCTTGGAATCTTAAAACATCGACTCTCTCTTCGGGCGACAAGGCTTGTATCTGAGTCAAAACCTCGGCATAAGATCTTGCGCCTCGAAAAATATCATCATGAGGCGAATTCTCGTGCTCAAATCTTTTAAGGCCACAACTAGCCAAGTGATTACTTAGGACCCTGTGTGGGTCGTGTTTCTTGAATTTGATATGGACCAATTTTATATCTTCTAAGACCGCTGCCTCGGCCTTTGCATGCCCGAAATCTAATAAAGAATAGGTATTTAAATGAATGGGGAAAGGTGGCCATACCTTCTTTGAAAATCCTTTCAACTCTTTACTGATACCACCAATCACGGTTTGCCTAGTGATCTCGCGACAAGCCAGCCTATCGAGTATAAATAATGGAAGAGCATGCGGAGGGACATAAGCACCGAAAACCCTGATGTATGAAAATTCTCCCTCCACGTACCTGTAGGCCACCCTGCTCAAATTTGTTGCGATGTTGTCTGAGATCCTGGGTGGTGGATTACCGAAGATGGTGACATGCATCGGTACCATTACCCAATTGAAGATTTCGTATATGAAATCTGAGGCCTTATCCTCCCAAATCTTTGAATGGTAGACGTGGATAGGTTCGACATCCGATGGAGCCCAACTCCAGCTCATTAAGGGAAAATGTGTCATGAAACACAGGGCGTCCATGATGTATGCGGACATAAAGAATGAAGCGGCCTTCCCGCTCGCCCTCTGCGTCCGATATTCTCTGATCCAACTGGTCAGACTATCTGACAACAATTTGGCCTAGTCGAAGGAACAACCCTCCGCGACTGTATGCATCAGAGGTACCCATGGGAGGAYGAAATGTGTGGTGTCTTCCCTCCCATAAAACCTACATGTCATCATTGCTATGTATTTGAACTATGGTTCCAAAGAAGATATGGAATAAATCTCGTTGTTATCGGCCATGAACTTCACGGGGTGCGAGACCCAATCCTTGATCAAATCAGATAAGCTCTTGCCGTATTKCTCACATCCCTTTTGTTTAAAATCCTCCAAAAACTCGGMATTGTATGTGAAGTTCTATGTGGGTGGAAACTTGTACATAGCCTGTAAGTTTTCTGGTCTAAACGTACCAACAGTGACCTTCTGCTCGCTGATGATTGTTCTGGTCGGGATATCTACATGATCTAGCGCCCATCGGATCATGTCATAGTAAGGCAGAAGACGTGTCCTAGCCGCTACTTTGTGCATCTCTGTTTGGACGACGATCTTGTATTTGGTGGTCAAGTCGTATTTTTCGTTGTCACTGGAATCATCTGAACAGTTCACCAAATCGGATTGCAGAACCTCGGAGATGTACGACCAGGTTCGTATAGAATCAACGCTTTGTGGTGAAGTATCAGAAACATTATCAGAGCCTTGCCTTAAAATCTCAACACCTACCTTAGACGCTTTTTGCGGGGCATGACAGAGGACTGCGACTTAGCTCTCCTGTAATAAAAATGCGTATACATACAGAAGTCAGCTTGCTAAAAAAAAAAAACTTCTCTGCGCAGGATGGAAATGAGCTTTATGAATAGAATAGAAAGAAAAAGATCTATATCTTCGACCATTTAAAATCTCGACATCCTTATGAACAGAATGGTCACAATCATATTTAGAGATATATTTAGCAATAAAAACCATGTCCTTACTTTTCGCTTCGCCTCATTTCCAATTAATGCCATAAATTTCGATGGCTCGTGACACAAGTTAGCGCAAGGAAAATTTAAATTTACCTCGTAGGCTGTGCATATTATTATATGTATTGAACATTGATTAAGCTGGCTTAGCTTCTTTAATTAAGCTTTCTTAAACTTTAATCAAACTTTCGGCGTTCGCTGTATCGAGAGCTTTCACTCTAAACTTTTGAGCCTCTAAAACGCGAGATCGCGATGATTAGATTTAGTTAAGCAAGGACGTAAACATGATTAAGTGTTTAATTAATCGTGTTTTAATTTATATCGCGACTTCGCGACTCGGGGATTCGAAGGTATAATTTCTAGGAGGAGCATAATCCGAGTCGTGAAATCCCGAGATCACGATGATGTGATCTATTTAAACCATAAGGTAAACCAGATTAAGTGTTTTAATTAATTAATACTTGAGCAATATCGCGACTTCGCCACTCGGGGTTTCAAAGGTATAGTTTCCAGGAGGAGCTTAAGCCGAGTCGCAAAATCCCGAGAGACTTTAACCATGGTCAAAACTAATCACCCCTGACACTAACCCAGGTTACTTAGTCAAAAGTCTCGTGGCTTCGCCTAATGGAGTTATGACGGTAATGTTTTTGGAGAGAGTGAACGCCGAGACGTGAAATCCCGACGGCACTTGACTGTGGTTTAAAGAATTTTACTCTTAGCTTTCACCTGAGGTAAGCTTTTAATATTTTTCGCGACCTCGCACATCGGGGCTTGTAAATCTTGTGATTTGTAACTCCTGAAGCGTGATATCCCGAGGTACAAAAAGTAAAAACTTTCATTTAACGATAAAAAGTGGTGACTTATGAAACATAACATCCTTCTCTATTTCATATGTCGGGACTACTGAGACTTTTAGTTTGTAAATTTCACGAAATGAAAGAGAACTTAAAGACCAACATTTGAATTTAAAAATTACATTTAAACCAGTTGAAAAAGGTGGCTCCAACTAGGGATCACGTCTTCCTGCAAGACGGGAAGAACAGTAGACCACGTGCCTGTATTGGGTAAATGGAGTCAATGGCTTTATTCCAGCGAAACTGTTCCTAGGAAAATGATATATAGGGAAACAAAGATTTCGTCTTTTACTTGTGCAAAGCTTTTCAAAACTCAAAAATGTTTCACACGCAGTTGTCGTCCCTTTCACGACTTTCTCTTTCTCTTTACTGAATTTAGGTCTGCATTAGGACAATCAAAACAGTACTAGGAAATCCAACAGATCTTGTGGCTTTTGGTTTGCATCAAATGAAGTTTATTACATGTTTTTAATCAGGGAGCCCTGTCTGAACTTAGGATGTAGATCCGATTTCAAGAAAAAATGGTTGCCAGAGTAGAGTGACATTCACGTATAACAACCTTACAGATATCTCAGACATTGCTTCACTACCAGCGGGCTTGTTCAGTACCTCGGTGAAGTTATTTGGCCCTTTTTAATGAATTTCCTTTCACCACTTCGAAATATATTTATGCATTTAAATGCTGAGACGAGGGCAATCATTTCTGAATTTCCTTTCATTGTCTTTTTGGACTACATGGACAATTAAATATGACTTTCCTTTCACCATCTGTCTTATAACTTACTTTTTAGAACACGAAGTGGGGGCAATCAGTTTGTATGAGGGGTGATATCTGCGTAATATTTTGTAATGGAGGTCTGTCAACTTACTTTCATTACTTGGTACCAGTCTTCTCTTAACTCTCACCAGACCTTAGCCCGCAGGGAAAAAGGGGAAAAAATATTTCTAGGGGTCTTCCTTCGAGCAAGCCTCAATCTTTCGAAACTGTTGAAAAACTTAGAATAGTCAGGATCAACCTATGCATCACTTTGTTTAGTAAGAGATTGAGGAGTCGTGAAGACCAACTTACTTTCCAAAATCTGCTTTGTAGCTTTCAAAGTTAACGTGTCATCTCTTCTTCCCATGTATGCAAACCCGGGA
>ML784177.1:1159907-1176573 GCA_009831015.1 Picea engelmannii
TCTAATAAGTAGTTGACACTCCATACAAATTCTAAAACTCTCAATTCAAATTTATAATTAATCCATGTGAAACCTTCTCCAAGGAGGTGGATTGTGGTTAATAATAAGAAAGGGCAAAATGCAGTGTTGAGAATTATTTTCATTCTTCTTTGTTTTTTTTGTATTGCATAGTATCTTAAGAAAATTGATGCTTACATGCCTCTTATTATAATTAATTGCCTCATCAGTCTTACTTTCTAGACTTTTATTAATGCTCTTGTAGAATCTACAAAATGTAACCTCTCATATATTAGTATATATTAGTGATATTGTATAATGTACCTTTACTTGTTAATATTAGAACACTCGTTATAAATTGTAATGATGAAAAGTCACCCTCTTTTTCCAAGAGTTTTAACTTATCATCCATGGTGCATTTTTTTCAAGACCTTATGGTTCAACCTCCCCAAAGTTTGGTCTACATTTTCCAAGATTGCCATTGATGGCCCGTTGACAACCACTTGATAGGCCAAATACATTTGTACCTCTCACCCAACTTGAGATCCATCACTTCATTGTGCATGTTTATACAAGTGCCACTCACATTGTAAATCATCATTCATTCATATTTTAATACAAATATATATTATATATATATCTAATGCATTGTGTACACCTCCTAAGCTCTACGTTTTGTGTGAGTAGTTTCTAGACCCTATGGTTTATAACATCTAAAGCAATTACAACCAATTTTATTTTTGGCTTGAGATCTAGTAAGCATAGAACCTTGAAGGGTCAAGATATCTACGCAACTAGTATAAAGAGAATCAACAAAATTTTGGTTAAAACTTAGAAGGTTTCAATTCAACTAGCAAAAATTAGATAGAAGTTGAGAACCTTAATTGATTGCTAATATTATGCATTTTCAATATAGAATGATTATGTATGATTGTTGCGTGGCTATTAGAAGTTTGGTTAGTAGACACACTCAATGTCAAATGCCTCACATGTTTAAAACATACGGTCAATAAATAGTAGCCCCAAAGGCACTTGGTCCCTTGTTACATTCATCCAATAATGAACCCTATCTAAAGTGATAAAAAAATAACCCTTGTAATATGGGAGGGAAGACACCACACATTTCTTCCTCCCATGGGTACCTCTGATGCATACAATCGCGAAGGGTTGTTCCTTCGACTGAGCCAAACTGTTGTCAGATAGACTGACCGGTCGGATCAAAGAATATCGGACGCAAAGGGCAAGCGGGAAGGCCACTTCATTCTTTATGTCTGCATACATCATGGACGTCGTGTGTTTCATGACACCTTTTCCCTTAATGAGCTGGAGCTGGGCTCCATCGAATGCCGAGCCTATCCATGTCTGACATTCAAAGGTTTGGGAGGATAAGGCCTCAGATTTCATATACGAAACCTTCAATTGCGTAATGGTACCGATGCGTGTCACCAGCTTTGGTAATCCACCACCCAAGATCTCAGACAACAACGACAAATTTGAGCAGGGTCGCCGAGTGGTACGTGGAGGAAGAATATTCATACATCAGGGTTTTCGGCGCTTCTGTCCCTCCGCATGCTCTTCCATTATTTATACCTGATAGGCTGGCTTGTCGTGAGATCACCAGGCAAACCGTGATTGGTGGTATAAGTAAAGAGCTGAAAGGATTTTCAAAGAAGGTATGGCCACCTTTCTCCATTCATTTAAATACCTATTCTTTATTAGATTTCGGGCATGCAAAGGCCGAGGCAACGGTCTTAGAAGATATAAAATTGGTCCATATCGAATTCAAGAAACACGACCCACACAGGTTCATGAGTAATCACTTGGCTAGTTGTGGCCTTAAAAGATTTGAGCACGAGAATTCGCCTCATCATGATATTTTCCAAGGCGCGAGATCTTATGCCGAGGTTTTGGCTCGGATACAAGCCCTGTTGCCCGAAGAGAGGGCCGATGTTTTCAGATTCCAAGAACATAGGTGAAGCTGCCTTCCCCCAGTATTAAAGGGTGAGAATCCAACGAACGGAGAGGTGCAACAAACAAAAGCCGAAGGCTCCAAAGATTCAGCACCCGGCCCAGAAGGACACCAAGACAAGAAGGAACAAACTAGGGGTCCAAAACTGGAAGTCGAGACTTCCAATCCTCCAAGCGAGCCAACCTCGGTCGTTACTCCAGGGAAATCATCTAAACATGTCATCAATCCCATCGTTTCTATTACCCCCCTGTAGTCCACAAAAGGAATACCAGACACAGGTTGGATTTTTGGTGAAGAATTAACACCCATAACAGTGGAAGAACTACCTCTGAATGAATTCTTCTACGATAAGAAGAGAAAGGTTGTCATGAGACAAGAACTTTACCAAGAGGCAGGTACTGTATCTAAAAAATTTAAAATCTTAACTGATGGGAGAACCATGAAAAAGGAAGAATTTGCAACACAAATAGTAGGATCATTGGCAGCTTTCACTACGGCAAACCAATATTAATTCGGGACCCTAAAGGATCAACTGAAGTGAAAAAATCGTTTGATCAAGACATTAGAGGCTAAACTAGCTGCAACAGAGGTTGCTGCCAAGGATCAGGTGAATACAACAACCCAAGCTCAGAAAATCCTTGACCCAAGAAAATCCTCCCTAGAGGTGAAGAGTACGTGCCAGCCCCAAAAGAGACTAAAACATCTACTAACAAAATAAAATTGGTAGACTTGTTGGATCCTAAAACCAAGGAGGTTGTGACCCAAACAAGGGAAATCAAGACAACGGAGGCACCTACACTAGTAATTAAACTCACGAGTAATAAATCAGCTCAGACAAATAAGTTAGAGAAGAGAGAGTCTGAGTTTTCAACCAGAGAAACGAACAAAGGTAGTGGCGGTTTTAGTTTTGAAAATGAGATAAATAGGATCAAAATACCGATCCCTCTAGTTGAATTAGCAAAGAATCATGTATATCGTAAGCAGATAACCAAAGTGATAGGTTGTTCGGATCAAGAAAGTCAATCAGACGTGATAAACTTGGAAGATGATAAGCCCAATATCACTTTTGGTACACATTTCGAGGGCGCCCGAGACACCGTCGCTCCTTTCTATATCACCATAAATGTGCATGACCGACTGTTGCATAACTGCATGCTAGACTCTGGAGCTTCACATAATGTGATGCCCAAGACTATTATGGATAGATTAGGCCTCGATATCACCCGACCTTACATAGATCTCTACTCTTTCGATTCGAGAAGAGTTAAGTGCATGGGTATGATCAAAGATTTAGTAGTCACCCTTGCACAAGTCCCAGTCAAAAGCATCATGATGGATGTAGTTATTGCTCATATCCACCCAAAGTATGTCTTACTATTATCAAGGTCGTGGGGAGCCAAACTTGGGGGATCCCTCCAACTGGACATGAATTACGCCACAATTCCTGTGTTTGGTGGACAAATTACTCGGTTATACAAAGAAACAAGGTTAGCCTATACGGTGAGCGATCCTCAGAATCTTAACAATTTTCCTGTTTACATTGCTGATCAAGATCTGGGAAATTGTATTTTGTCTTATGATGATGATATATATAACTGCGCAGAAGAAAATTACATAGATGAGAAAGAATCAGAAAATATGCATAGCACTAGGATCTGGAAAATGTTTTTTGATGGTGCCCTGTCATGTGAAGGAGCAGGTGCAGGGGTACTTTTTGTGGCACCTGAAAATAAATTTGTTGTCCCCTTCTCTTACAGGCTTCAATGGGATATAGACTACACCAACAATGTATGTGAGTATGAAGCCTTAATATTAGGATTGGAAGCTGCCAGGAAGCTGAACATAAAGAACCTGGAAGTATATGGAGATGCAGAGTTGATAGTCAAACAGATAAATTGACAGTACCAGGCCAAGCACCCGAGACTGAGATCGTACAGAAATTGTGCCTAGGATCTAATGGAAAATTTCTTCTCATCTGTAAATATCCACTTCATCCCACGCACCAAATATTTGCAGGCTGATTAGTTAGCCAAGGCAGCCTCGACTTTCGCTCCCCCTACAACATTTAAATTAAAGTACCACATAGAGGTAGGGCACAAACCATCCATCCCGAACAACATATAGCACTGACAGGTTTTTGAGGATGACGAACAGATCAAGAAATTCCTCAAAGTAGTGGGTGACTTCTCTGAAACTCACATTGATCAAGATAATCAAAATGATCACATATGGATCATGCAAGAAGGAGAAGACCCTCAAGAGTCCCAGGAAAAGATTGCAAATCATCGCATGTTGGTTCTAAAGAACAATCAGATTTTGAAAGGACTAATTCCCTTGGAGAGACTGTTGGATCAGAATGACATACCTTTGAAATCCACCCTGCAACCCCAACAAGAGGAAGTTGAAGACTGCGATGTAGGGAACAAAGAAGAACCTAGGATGGTAAAAATATCAAAGTACCTTCCTCCTGAGGTAAAAAGTAAGTATAAAGACTTGCTCCGACAGTATAAAGATGTTTTCTCTTGGTCTTACGAAGAGCTGAGAACCTATGAGACCGCTGTAATCGAACACAAGATACCCCTAAAACCTGGTGTCAAACCCTTTCGATAAAACCTCAGACAGATCAACCCTATTTTATTGCATGTAGTTGAAAAGGAAGTTAAAAAGCTCTTGGATGCAAAAATAATAGTACCTCTGAGATATTCTGATTGGGTAGCAAACCTGGTCCCAGTCAGAAAAAAGAATGGGGAGATTAGACTGTGTGTTGATTTTAGGAATCGGAATAAGTCCTCCCTCAAAGATAACTACCCTCTACCCAAAATGGATCACGTTTTAGAAAAGGTAGTTGGGGCAAATAGAATGTCGATGATCGACGGTTTCTCTGGGTACAATCAAATTGCCGTAAATGAATTATATAAAGAGAAAACAAATTTCACTACCCCTTGGGGTACTTTTATGTATGATAAAATGCCATTTGGTCTAATGAATGCAGGCGCTACTTTCCAACGTGCCATGGACATTGCTTTCGTCAGCGAAAGGGATAAATTTGTAGTCATTTATCTTGATGATCTAACTGTTTTTTCTAAATCTGATGAAGGTCATCTGGTACATCTCAAGTAGACATTTGAGAAATGTCGTAAGTTTGGTCTGTCTTTGAATCCCAAAAAGTTCCACTTCGCCATGCAAGAAGGTAAACACTTGGGCCATATTGTATCTCAAGATGGTATTAAAATTGATCCTAAAAGGGTTGAGGCTATAAACACTATAAATATTCCTAGGAACGTAAAAGAAATTTAGTCATTTTTAGGAAAAATAAATTTTTTGAGGAGATTTATTCCGAACTTTGTTGAAATTGTGAAATTGATCACAGATATGCTAAAGAAAAACAGCGAAGTGAAATGGATAGCAGAAGCCAAAGCGACGTTTGCACGCATCAAGAAAGTCATAAGCGAGGCACCTATACTGGCAAGCCTTGATTATCTAAAAGATTTTCTTATTTTCTTGCTCGCCTCCGAACACACAATCGCCGCGGTACTCCTCCAAAAAAACGAAGAAGGTTTCGAACAACCGATAGATTTTTTTAGCAAGAGTCTCAGAGAAACAGAACTTAAATACAATATAATGGAAAAACAAGCTTATGCTATGGTGAAGGCGTTGAAAACATTCAGAACCTATGTGTTGCATTCCAAGATAATCGCATATGTACCTACCAGTTCTGTAAAGGATATTTTGGTTCAATCTGACAGTGATGGAAAAAGGGGACGATGGCTTGCCAAAATTCAAGAATTCGACTTGGAAATAAAACCAACGAAATTGGTAAAAGGACAAGGTTTGGCCAAACTCTTAGCAGAATCAAATCTTAGAGCTCTCAGTATAAATAACCTACAGGGATATGAAGAAGGTGTGGACATGAACGAATTTGATGAGCCAACAAGCGAAATCAGAATCAAGGAGAAGTTTGTCTCATCAGACTGGTTCAAAAACATAGTATCATATCTGACGACAATGAAATGCCCGAGTGATTTATCCCCATCCAAAGCCAGAACGCCAAAATTACATGCGGTCAAATACTATATATCCGATAATCAATTATATTGGAAGGACCCACTAGGTTTCATGTTAGTCTGTTTAGTCGAATCAGAAACAGAGAGGGTGATAAGCGAATTTCACGAAGGGGTCTGTGGGGGACACCACGCTTGGAGGGCGAAAGATTATAAGATCTTGAGGGCAGGGTATTATTGGCCAAAACTTTTCTCAGACGTAAACGCCAAAGTCAGAGCCTGTAACCCGTGCCAACTGTTCGCAGGTAAGCATAAACTCCCAACGCTACCATTGGTGCCAGTCAAAACGGAAGCCCCTTTCCAGCAATGGGGACTAGATTTTATAGGCGAAATCAACCCACATTCTAGTGCTCAACACAAATGGATCCTAACTGCCACAGATTACTTAACTAAATGGGTGGAGGCTATTCCAACCAGAAGGGCAACATATTCGGTGGTAATAGACTTCTTGGAAGACAACATTTTGTCTAGATTCGGCTACCCCCGAAAAATAGTCACGGATAACGCCCAGGCTTTCAAATCTGTGGCTATGATCAAATTTTGCCAGAAATACAATATCGTACTCGGTCATTCCACAACTTATTATCCCCAAGGAAATGGACTAGCCGAGTCTTCAAACAAGAGTCTGATTAATGTAATTAAGAAAGTGTTGGACGATAATAAAAAATCTTGGCATGTGCATTTGAAATACGCCTTATGGGCGAATCAGATAGGCACGAAAAAATCTATCGGCACCTCGCCTTTCCAAATGGTATACGGGATCGATGTGGTATTACCGATAAATCTAGCGCTCCCCGTGATGAAATTATGGCAAGATGAGAAGGAAGAACCGAATCATGTTACCAGAAGGATAAATCAGCTAATTGAAGTGCAACAACACAAGGTCGAAGTAGACGAAAGGTTGCAGAAATACCAAGATGATATGAAAACGTTATTTGACCGTAAGGCAAAAGACAGAGAGTTTCTCCCAGGTGATTTGGTCTTGAGATGGGATGCTAGGAAGGAAGACTCAGCGAAACACAGTAAATTTGATCATATTTGGTATGGACCATTTAGAGTCGCAGCTCCCGAAGGAAATAATTCGTTTCTATTAGAAAATCTGGACGATAAAATCTTCAATGCCCCTGTCAACGGGCGTTATTTAAAACATTATATGCAATAACTGGTTCCCCAAAATTCCCACTGTAATATACCGGTTTGTGTTTTATTTTTTCATAAATTCTTTTTGGTAAGTGCACTTTCACCAATAATTAATCAGGTTAGTGATTTTTGTAGAAATAGAAATACGAAAAAAAGAAAAAAAAGAGAGTATATATATATATATATATATATATATATATATATATATATATATAACACTTTTCGCATTAACCCTTTCAAGATTCTGGTTTGCAGCCGAAAGGAGGTAAAAGGGTAAACATAAGGTCCTATATCACAAAATAAATTAACCAAAACAGGTGATAGAAAAGGTTTTCTGTTATTATAAAATGGTAAGGTAAAGGTATGAATTCTTGAGAATTTTATATTTTGAACAAATATTTTCAGAACGTCGCAACGATCTCATGAATATAGTGTTTTCGCTTGAATGCTTATTAAAAAAGAACAACTATTCGCTCTGGGTCCTAAGAATTTTCACTAAAATTAAAAAATTGATGGTAGCACAAATAAACAAAGAAAATAAAGCCTCTCCGAAAAGGGATTTCAAGAGTCAGTTTTAATTTTTGACCCTTGTCTTTCAATTGATAGATMTCTATCAGTAACCCTTCCTTCTGTTTTTGGAATTACCTTCTTGAAAAGCCAAGCATCTTCCCGGGTTTGCATACATGGGAAGAAGAGATGACGCGTTAACTTTGAAAGCTACAAAGAAGATTTTGGAAAGTAAGTTGGTCTTCACGACTCCTCAATCTCTTACTAAATAATGTGATGCATAGGTTGATCCTGACTATTCTAGGTTTTTCAACAGTTTCGAAAGATTGAGGCTTGCTCGAAGGAAGACCCCTAGAAATAATTTTTCCCCTTTTTCCCTGCGGGCTAAGGTGTGGTGAAAGTTAAGAGAAGACTGGTATCGAGTAATCAAAGTAAGTTGACAGACCTCCATTACAAAATATTACGCAGATATCACCTCTCATACAAACTGATTGCCCACATTTCGTGTTCTAAAAAGTAAGTTATAAGACAGATGGTGAAAGGAAAGTCATATTTAATTGTCCATGTAGTCCAAAAAGACGATGAAAGGAAATTCAGAAATGATTGCCCTTGTCTCAGCATTTAAATGCATAAATATATTTCGAAGTGGTGAAAGGAAATTCATTAAAAAGGGCCAAATAACTTCACCGAGGTACTGAACAGGCCCACTGGCAGTGAAGCAATGTCTAAGATATTTGTAAGGTTGTTATACGTGAATCTCACTCTACTCTGGCAACCATTTTTTCTCGAAACCGGATCTACATCCTAAGTTTAGACAAGGCTCCCCGATTAAAAACATGTAATAAACTTTGTTTGATGAAAACCAAAAGCCACAAGATCTGTTGGATTTCCTAGGACTGTTTTGATTGTCCTAATGCAGACCTAAATTCAGTAAAGAGAAAGAGAAAGTCGTGAAAGGGACTGCAACTGCATGTGAAACGTTTTTGAGTTTTGAAAAGCTTTGCACAAGTAAAAGACCAAATCTTTGCTTCCCTATATATCCTTTTCCTAGGAACAGTTTCGTTGGAATAAATCCATTGACTCCATTTACCCAATACAAACACGTGGTCTACTGTTCTTCACATCTTGCAGGAAGACGAGATCCCTAGTTGGAGCCTATGTTGGAGCCACCTTTTTCAACTGGTTTAAATGTAATTTTTAAAGTCAAATGTTGGTCTTTAAGTTCTCTTTCATTTCGTGACATTTACCAACTAAAAGTCTCAGTAGTCCCGACATACGAAATAGCGAAGGATGTTATGTTTCATAAGTCACCACATTTTATCGTTACATGAAACTTTTTACTTTTTGTACCTCAGGATATCGTGCTTCGGGAGTTAAAAATCACAAGATTTAGAAGCCCCGATGTGTGAGGTCGTGAAATTTTTTAAAAGCTTACCTCATGTGAAAGCTAAGAGTAAAATTCTTTAAACCACAGTCAAGTGCCGTCGGGATTTCACGTCTCGGCGTTCACTCTCTCCAAAAACATTACTGTCATAACTCCGATAGGCGAAGCCGCGAGACTTTTTCCTAAGTAACCTGGGTTAGTGTCAGGGGTGATTAGTTTTGACCATGGTTAAAGTCTCTCGGGATTTCGCGACTTGGCTTACTTTCCTCCCGGAAACTATACCTTCGAAACCCCGAGTGGCGAAGTTGCGATATTGCTCAAGTATTAATTGATTAAAACACTTAATCCAATTTACCTTCTGGTTTAAATAGATCACATCATCTTGATCTCGGGATTTTGCGACTCGGCTTACGCTCCTCCTGGAAACTATACCTTTGAATCCCCGAGTCGCGAAGTCGCGATATAAATTAAAACACGATTAATTAAACACTTAATCCTGTTTACGTCCTTGCTTAACTAAATCTAATCATCGCGATCTCGCGCTTTAGAGGCTCGAAAGGTTAGAGTGAAAGCTCACGATACGGCAAACGCCGAAAGTTTGATTAAAGTTTAAGAAAGCTTAATTAAAGAAGATAAGCTAGCTTAATCAGTGTTCAATACAAATAACAATATGCAAAGTCTACGAGGTAAATTTAAATTTTCCTTGCACCAACTTGTGTCACGAGCCATCGAAATTTATGGCATTAATTGTAAATGAGGTGAAGCGACAAGTAAGGACATGGTTTTTATTGCTAAATCTGTCTTTAAATATGATTGTGACCATTATATTCATAAGGACGTCAAGATTTTAAATGGTCGAAGATATAGATCTTTTTCTTTCTGTTCTATTCATAAAGCTCATTTCCATCCTACGCAGAGAAGTTTTTTTTTTTTAGCAAGCAGACTTTTGTATGTATACGCATTTTTATTACAGGAGAGCTAAGTTGCAGTCCTCTGTCATTGCCCCGCGAAAAGGGTCCAAGGTAGGTGTTGAGATTTTAGGGCAAGGTTCTGATAACGTTTATGATACTTCACCACAAAGCGTTGATTCTATACAAACCTGGTTGATTGGTGGTATAAGTAAAGAGCTGAAAGGATTTTGAAAGAAGGTATGGCCACCTTTCCCCATTCATTTAAATACCTATTCTTTATTATATTTCGGGCATGCAAAGACTGAGGCAACAGTCTTAGAAGATATAAAATTGGTCCATATCGAATTCAAGAAACACGACCCACATAGGGCCATGAGTAATCACTTGGCTAGTTGTGGCCTTAAAAGATTTGAGCACGAGAATTCACCTCATGATGATATTTTCCGAGGCGCGAGATCTTATGCCAGGTTTTGGCTCGGATACAAGCCCTGTCGCCTGAAGACAGGGCCGATGTTTTCAGATTTCAAGAACATAAGCGAAGCTGCCTTCCCCCAGTATTAAAGGGTGATAATCCAATGAACGGAGAGGTGCAACAAACAAAAGCCGAAGGCTCCAAAGATTCAACACCCAGCCCAGAAGGACACCAGGACAAGAAGGAACAAACTGGGGGTCCAAAACAGGAAGCCGAGACTTCCAATCCTCCAAGCGAGCCAATCTCGATCGTTACTCCAGGGAAATCATCTAAATAGGTCAGCAATCCCATCGTTTCTATTACCCCCGTGCAGTCCACAAAAGGAATACCAGACAGAGGTCGGATTTTTGGTGAAGAATTAACACCCATAATAGTGGAACAACTACCTCCGAATGAATTCTTCTTCGATAAGAACAGAAAGGTTGTCGTGAGACAAGAAATTTACCAAGAGGCAGGTACTGTATCTAAAAAATTTAAAATCTTAACCGATGGGAGAACCATGAAAAAGGAAGAATTTGCAACACAAATAGTAGGATCATTGGGAGCTTTCGCTACGGCAAACCAATATTCAGTCAGGACATTAAAGCATCAACTGAAGAGAAAAAATCATTTCATCAAGACATTAGAGGCTAAACTAGCTACAATAGAGGCCGCTACCAAGGATCGGGCGAATACAACAACCCAAGCTCAGAAAATCCTCAACCCAAGAAAATCATCCCTAGAGGTGAAGAGTACGTGCCAGCCCCAAAAGAGACTAAAACATCTACTAACAAAATAAAACAGGTAGACTTGTTGGATCCTAAAACGAAGGAGGTTGAGACCCAAACAAGGGAAATCAAGATAGCTGAGGCACCCACACCAGTAATTAAACTCACGAGTAATAAATCAGCTCAGACAAATAAGTTGGAGAAGAGAGAGTCTGAGTTTTCAACCAGAGAAACGGACAAAGCTAGTGGCAGTTTTAGTTTTGAAAATGAGATAAATAGGATCAAAATACGGATCCCTCTAGTTGAATTAGAAAATAATCCTGCATATCGTAAGCAGGTAACCAAATTTATAGGTTGTTCGGATCAAGAAAGTCCATCAGACGTGATAAAATTGGAAGATGATAAGCCCAATATCACTTTTGGTCCACATTTCGAGGGCGCCCGAGACACCGTCGCTCCTTTCTATATCACCATAAATGTACATGACCGACTATTGCATAACTGCATGCTAGACTCTGGAGCTTCACATAATGTGATGCCCAAGACTATTATGGATAGATTAGGCCTCGAGATCACCAGGGTTTACGGAGATATCTAATCTTTCGATTCGAGAAGAGTTAAGTGCATGGGTATGATAAAAGATTTAGTAGTCACCCTTGCACAGGTCCCAGTCAAAAGCATCCTGATGGATGTAGTTATTGTCGATATCCCCACAAAGTATGGCTTACTACTATCGAGGTCGTTGGGAGACAAACTTGGGGGGTCCCTCCAACTGGACATGACTTACGCCACAATTCCTGTGTTTGGTGGACAACTTACTCGGTTATACAGAGAAACAAGGTTAGCCTATACGGTGAGCGATCCTCAGAATCCTAACAATTTTCCTGTTTATGGGACCGATGTGGTATTACCGATAAATCTAGCGCTCCTCGTGATGAAATTATGGCAAGATGAGAAGGAAGAACCGAATCATGTTACCAGAAGGATAAATCAACTAATTGAAGTGCAGCAACTGAAGGTCAAAGTAGATGAAAGGTTGCAAAAATACCAAGATGATATGAAAACGTTATTTGACCGTAAGGCAAAAGACAGAGAGTTTCTCCCAGGTGATTTGGTCTTGAGATGGGATGCTAGGAAGGAAGACTCAGTGAAACACGAAATATTTGATCATATTTGGTATGGACGATTTAGAGTCGCAGCTCCCGAAGGAAAGAATTTGTTTCTATTAGAAAATCTGGACGATAAAATCTTCAACGCCCCTGTCAACGGGCGTTATTTAAAACATTATATGCAATAACTGGTTCCCAAAAATTCCCACTGTAATATACCGGTTTTTGTTTTCTTTTTTCATAAATTCTTTTTGGTAAGTGCACTTTCACCAATAATTAATCAGGTCAATTATTTTTGTAGAAATAGAAATACGAAATAAAAAAACAAAAAAAAAACAAAAAAAACAAAACAAAAACAAAAACAAAAAAAAAACGAGTATATATATATATAAATAAATAAATAAAAATATACCTAACACTTTTCGCATTTTTCCCTTTCAAGATTCCTGTTTGTAGCCCAAACGAGCGAAAAGGGTAAACAAAAGGTCCTATATCGAAAAATAAATTCGCCAAAACAGGTGATAGAAAAGGTTTTATGTTATTATAAAATGGTAAGGTAAAGGTATGAATTCCTGAGAATTTTATTTTTTGAACAAAGATTTTCAAAATGCCGCAACGGTCTCATGAATATAGTGTTTTCGCTTGAATGCTTATTAAAAAAGAACAACTATTCGCTCCGAGTCCTAAGAATTTTCACTAAAATTAAAAAATTGATGGTAGCACAAATAAACAGAGAAAATAAAGCCTCTCTGAAAAGGGATTTCAAGAGTCAGTTGTAATTTTTGACCCTTTTCTTTCAATTGATAGATCTCTATCTGTCACCCTTCTTTCTATTTTTGGATTTACCTTCTTGAAAAGCCAAGCATCTTCCCGGGTTTGCATACATGGGAAGAAGAGATGACACGTTAACTTTGAAAGCTACAAAGCAGATTTTGGAAAGTAAGTTGGTCTTCACGACTCCTCAATCTCTTACTAAACAAAGTGATGCATAGGTTGATCCTGACTATTCTAGGTTTTTCAACAGTTTCGAAAGATTGAGGCTTGCTCGAAGGAAGACCCCTAGAAATAATTTTTCCCCTTTTTCCCTGCGGGCTAAGGTGTGGTGAGAGTTAAGAGAAGACTGGTACCAAGTAATGAAAGTAAGTTGACAGACCTCCATTACAAAATATTACACAGATATCACCCCTTATACAAACTGATTGCCCCCACTTCGTGTTCTAAAAAGTAAGTTATAAGACAGATGGTGAAAGGAAAGTCATATTTAATTGTCCATGTAGTCCAAAAAGACAATGAAAGGAAATCCAGAAATGATTGCCCTTGTCTCAGCATTTAAATGCATAAATATATTTCGAAGTGGTGAAAGGAAATTCATTAAAAAGGGCCAAATAACTTCACCGAGGTACTGAACAGGCCCGCTGGTAGTGAAGCAATGTCTGAGATATCTGTAAGGTTGTTATACGTGAATGTCACTCTACTTTGGCAACCAATTTTTCTTGAAATTGGATCTACATCCTAAGTTCAGACAAGGCTCCCTGATTAAAAACATGTAATAAACTTCATTTGATGCAAACCAAAAGCCACAAGATCTGTTGGATTTCCTAGTACTGTTTTGATTGTCCTAATGCAAACCTAAATTCAGTAAAGAGAAAGAGAAATTCGTGAAAGGGACTGCAACTGCGTGTGAAACATTTTTGAGTTTTGAAAAGCTTTGCACAAGTAAAAGACGAAATCTTTGTTTCCCTATATATCATTTTCCTAGGAACAGTTTCGCTGGAATAAAGCCATTGACTCCATTTACCCAATACAGGCACGTGGTCTACTGTTCTTCCCGTCTTGCAGGAAGACGTGATCCCTAGTTGGAGCCACCTTTTTCAACTGGTTTAAATGTAATTTTTAAAGTCAAATGTTGGTCTTTAAGTTCTCTTTCATTTTGTGAAATTTACAAACTAAAAGTCTCAGTAGTCCCGACATACGAAATAGAGAAGGATGTTATGTTTCATAAGTCACCACTTTTTATCGTTAAACAAAAGTTTTTACTTTTTGTACCTCGGGATATCGCGCTTCAGGAGTTACAAATCACAAGATTTACAAGCCCCGATGTGCGAGGTCGCAAAAAATATTAAAAGCTTACCTCAGGTGAAAGCTAAGAGTAAAATTCTTTAAACCACAGTCAAGTGTCGTCGGGATTTCACGTCTCGGCGTTCACTCTCTCCAAAAACATTACCGTCATAACTCTGTTAGGCGAAGCCGCGAGACTTTTGCCTAAGTAACCTGGGTTAGTGTCAGGGGTGACTAGTTTTGACCATGGTTAAAGTCTCTCGGGATTTTGCGACTTAGCTTAAGCTCCTCCTAGAAACTATACCTTTGAAACCCCGAGTGGCGAAGTCGCGATATTGCTCAAGTATTAATTAAAACACTTAATCTAGTTTACCTTATGGTTTAAATAGATCACATCATCGTGATCTTGGGATTTCATGACTCGGCTTATACTCCTCCTGGAAATTATACCTTCGAATCCCCGAGTCGCGAAGTCGCGATATAATTAAAACACGATTAATTAAACACTTAATCATGTTTACGTCCTTGCTTAACTAAATCTAATCATCGCGATCTCGCGTTTTAGACGCTCAAAAGTTTAGAGTGAAAGCTCTCGATACAGCGAACGTCGAAAGTTTGATTAAAGTTTAAGAAAGCTTAATTAAAGAAACTAAGCCAGCTTAATCAATGTTCAATACAAATAATAATATGCACAGCCTACGAGGTAAATTTAAATTTTCCTTGCGCCAACTTGTGTCACGAGCCATCGAAATTTATGGCATTAATTGGAAATGAGGCGAAGCGAAAAGTAAGGACATGGTTTTTATTGCTAAATCTATCTCTAAATATGATTGTGACCATTCTGTTCATAAGGATGTCGAGATTTTAAATGGTCGAAGATATAGATCTTTTTCTTTCTATTCTATTCATAAAGCTCATTTCCATCCTGCGCAGAGAAGTTTTTTTTTTTTAGCAAGATGAATTCTGTATGTATACGCATTTTTATTACAGGAGAGCTAAGTCGTAGTCCTCTGTCATGCCCCGCGAAAAGCGTCTAAGGTAGGTGTTGAGATTTCAGGGCAAGGCTCTGATAACGTTTCTGATACTTCACCACAAAGCGTTGATTCTATATGAATTTGGTCGTACATCTCTGAGGTTCTGCAATCCGATTTGGTGAACTGTTCGGATGATTCCAGTGACAACGAAAAATATGACTTGACCACCAAATACAAGATCGTCATCTAAACAGAGATGCACAAAGTAGCGGCCAGGACACGTCTTCTGCCTTACTATGACATGATCCGATGGGCGCTAGATCATGTAGATATCCCGACCAGAACAATCATCAGCGAGTAGAAGGTCACTGTTGGGACGTTTAGACCAGAAAACTTACAGGCTATGTACAAGTTTCCACCCACATCGAACTTCACATAGAATGTCGAGTTTTTGGAGGATTTTAAACAAAAGGGATGCGAGCAATACGACAAGAGCTTATCTAATTTGATCAAGGATTGGGTCTCGCACCCCGTGAAGTTCATGGCCGATAACAACGAGATTTATTCCATATCTTCTTTGGAACCACAGTTCAAATACATATCAATGATGACATGTAGGTTATATGGGAGGGAAGACACCACACATTTTGTCTTCCCATGGGTACCTCTGATGCATACAGTCGCGGAGGGTTGTTCCTTCGACTAGGCCAAACTGTTGTCAGATAGTCTGACCAGTTGGATAAGAGAATATAGGATGCAGAGGGCGAGCAGGAAGGCCACTTCATTCTTTATGTCCGCATACATCATGGACGCCCTGTGTTTCATGACACATTTTTCCTTAATGAGCTGGAGTTGGGCTCCATCGGATATCGAACCTATCCACGTCTACCATTCAAAGCTTTGGGAGGATAAGGCCTCAGATTTCATATACAAAATCTTCAATTGGGTAATGCTACCGATGAATGTCACCATCTTCGGTAATCCACCGCCCAGGATCTCAGACAACATCGCGACAAATTTGAGCAGGGTGGCCTACAAGTACGTGGAGGGAGAATTTTCATACATCAGGGTTTTCGGTGCTTCTGTCCCTCCGCATGCTCTTCCATTATTTATACTCGATAGGCTGGCTTGTCGCGAGATCACTAGACAAACCGTGATTGGTGGTATCGGTAAAGAGCTGAAAGCATTTTCAAAGAAGGTATGGCCACCTTTCCCCATTCATTTAAATACCTATTCTTTATTAGATTTCGAGCATGCAAAGGCCGAGGCAGCAGTCTTAGAAGATATAAAATTGGTCCATATCAAATTCAAGAAACACGACCCACACAGGGTCCTAAGTAATCACTTGGCTAGTTGTGGCCTTAAAAGATTTGAGCA
>ML784178.1:21438-31559 GCA_009831015.1 Picea engelmannii
CCATCCATACAAATTAAATCTCCTTAATTATCTCCCATTGCCCTTATTTCTCCATAACTATGAGCAAAGTGTCCACTCATAACATTTTTGCATGACATTTTGTTAGTTGATTTTTATTTTTTTTTACATTTTACACTTTAGCTTGTTTGTTACTAATGATATAGTAAATCTAAATTAATTATGATTATATTTGTTTAATTTTAAAAGAAAAAAAAATTAACATTTAAGCAAATTTTTATGGAATTATTTGAGATTAGGCTTAATATATTGAGATATTAAATAATTAATCATATCCAAGTGCATATTTTTCAACCATTGAATACTCACACATCTTGGAGATGTGTCCAAGTTCTATCTACTCTTGTAGATTTCCCTCATAGGATGCTTGGTTATCCATTTTACTATTAGACACATATATATGTTTTAGCTGAATTGAGTACACGGATATACAACGTATTGGGAATGATAATTTGAATGGAAACAATATGTACTCTACAACGAAGCATTTAATATTGTATATGCTTGTGTCATGTCCCCACAATGTGCCTTGCAATCATGCACCTCTTGAGGGTGTGTGGCACCATGATGTTTCTCTCTTGGCTACTTGGCAACACCAAGGATACTTCATTTGGACTATGCCTCTTCACCTAGAGCATACCCATACACCATTCTAGGCTACCGATGAGTCACACTCCTACTCTAGTGCAACTCTTGTATACTTAGACATTTTTTAACAACTTAACACTTAGTCATATATAAGCATACATTCATGAAACGAAGAGAACACTTGTGAAACAAACAAGAGAAACATAGATATAGTGTGGGCAGCACAAACCGTGCCTAACACCCAACTAAGTTTTTTTTATTGTGAAACAATTACAATATGAACACTACCGACTTGGTTTACAACTAGGTAGAGTCACACGACTCGCCTCACCTCACAAAGACACTCATACACAGATTCATCACACCAAGACTCTCTGTCACAACCATCTTTGCAACCTTTTGCGATGCACCTCAAGCATTCCCTCAACTGCGAACTTGTTGTCTCTTCTCTGCTGCAAATCTTCGCACATACCTACGGTTTTGTCTCCTAGCATGCCTCCTCAAAACTACGACAAGACTTCCCCCAAACTCAACCAAAAAAGGTCTCCCAACACAAAATCACCTCAAGGCAGCTCAATTTCTCCCAGGTGGAGCGACTTGGCTCCTTAAGGGAGATCTCCCCTCCTCATCTAAGTCTACCTCAGAATCACAGAGCTAATCTTTCTCTCCTTGTTCTTCAAATCTTCCTTCCTTGCTTATGCACCCTTCTTCTCATTTAGGGACTCTAAAGGTCATCATCACGAACCATAGTTTCCTTTGGGGGTGTCACATCCCATCGCAAACCCATGTTTCTAAACGAATCGCTGCACCCCTTCGCGGATCTGGTTGCCCAAACGAATCCTCACACCACTTCATGGACCCGGTCACCCAAATGAACCCATGTGCTTGTCAAACATCGTGCCTCTTAGAACTGGCGCCCCCCAACATTTTGGTCACTTCATACTTGGAAAATCCCCTTGGCACTTTCGCATGCCCAAGGCACCCACTTTCGAACCCCGAGTTTCATCTCCTTGAGGACTTGGGTGAGGGTCTCTGTTGGCGTGCGTACGGTTGTAATACCTTAGGTTCAAGTTATCTTAACCAACAAAACCCTTCAGACACCGACCCTTTTGGCATCACCTACATGCAAGTGAAGTCTCACCCGAGGCATCTATTGGGGCTCTAGGAACTGAGTTTCTGTAGTAGTGAGGTAATGGGAGGTGATTGTCTTATTCATTCTTACCTATCTATTATGTGTGTGTTATGTATTTTCTCTTCCTAGGTTACTTAGTGAATTCAATTATGTATTACCATTGAATTTTCTCTTCCAAGGTTATTCATTCATACTTCATGCTGCAACATAAACCAAATATTGTAACATCCATAACTATTGTGCAAGGATCACACATAAGATAAATCTAGTCTAACTTGCATCAAGAAAGTATCCATGATCAATCACATAAAAGATAGGTAAACAAAGTAGTTAGCGTGGTTCACCCAACTTTGGGTTGCTTCCACAACGGTTGGCTTCTTTATTATTCTTTCTATAATTGTCTCAAGTTTGCGCACTGCACTTACAAAAATGCATCATGCTATCTTTCCCTTCATCTATCCTAGCCGCTCTATAGTGAAAGCCTCTCTCTCTTTGCAACATCTTCTCAACATTCAGACATAGACTCTTCTCTCGAATAGAACTCTACAACACTCTCGACTCATTGGAACTAAAAGAGAGGAACCACTATTCTCCCAACCCATTACATATTTATACATGAATTCTAGGGCTTAAATCCCTACTTTTCTCACCCCAAGAACCTATTAAAATTCTTGACAACTCTAGTTAACTCGTTGATTAGGCTTGCTTTTCCTTCTTTTTCATTTGCATGTTGATTTTTCACTCTGACTGTTGGTCTTCCTGTTTTTGCGCATATTTATGCTTTTATCATGTTGGGTTGTTATCCTTCATTTTCGCCCGCTTTCTTCTCTTGCTTCATTCTCTTCTTTGTTCTTCTTCTTTATTCTTCTTCTTTATTACTCTGCTTTATTATTCTTATTGTGCACTGTACTCCTGAATATACCTCAACTGCGCACTCTACTCCTGCCTTGTTTTCTTTCTTCTTTTGCTTCTGCGCACATCTTCCATACTTAGGATTTTCATGAATATTATTTCCACATTGTCTATCCAACAAGCCCCCAACACTCACCTATGGCTCGTGCCAAGCCACTTAGGCCTGTTGTGCGCTCTTCCTTGCTTGGATGAACTTTTGGGAGGCATCCTTTACTGCCACAACTTTCTTTATTATTGATGTATTTGTTTCCACAATTTCTTTTACACTATAATGTCCTCGACCACCATGGTCGGGCCATGCTACATGAGGGAACACTTTCATTCTCTTACTGAGGAACATATTGTAACATACCTAGTATTCAACTGAGCTATGCCACATAAATTTTCTCTTCAAACTGCATGCAATTATAACATATACATACAACACTCTTGCAGAATATTTACATATAAACGTAAACAAACAATTACATTCTGTAAATATACTATTTCATACTGAAATAACAGTAAACACAGACATGTAGCATATACAGGGGAAATACCCATAAACATATAGACAGTTATAATCATGCATATGATAAAACCGTAACATAAGCACATAAATAACAATGCAACATGTAAATTTATTATACGGTTGGTACTTATCTTGGAAATATTGTCACCAACTGCGTACAGACTGTCCATGAACCTCCCAGCCTTAGACTACACTGTTCATCACTCTAGTGAGTCACCCCCGAGCTGGGACTAAACTCCACTCGGGTAAAGGGATTCCTACCCAAGGTAAAGGCTACGACAGAAAAGACTCTGTCTCAGGTGCTCACTCAACTAACAACCATCAACCTCTCATTCCCCACATGCCTATCCCACCCAAGGAAGTGTGCCCCTTCTCTGCTCAACAGTCCCTCAACATCCCCACTTCCCTTCCAGGGCATCAACAACAGGTAGGACAGGAAGTCCTGAAGCACTGTAGCTGCAATTTAGCACCTTCATGAAATCAATTCCCCAACAATTCTCTCACTCAGAGAATTTCTCACAGGCCTGACAACCTGCCTCTTCAATTTTCCATGAGCCTGATAACCCGCTTCTTCAATCCCGCTCCCAAGCTAACCAGGTACACCAACAGGAAAAATGGTTATGGAGAACAGGCTCAGATACAATGAAATGAATGTCTGAAGGATAACTGACTGAGTGAGTGAAAAATGGTCATGGAATCATTGAATGGATGGTTGAATGATGGGGAGGATCATGGGAGAGATTATTGTAGGAATGATGGCTAAGTGTGAAAATGGGCTAAGTCCCCACAATATGTATGCATGTCCCCAACTTGGCACTTGTCGTGTTGGAAGCTACTTTTGTCCACTTGTCCCCAACTTTAGACTTAGGATAAAATATTTCTCCATACTTTATGTTTTAAGAAATATTAATATAATTTTCCTTTTTGGCTTAAGCACTCTAGCTTAGCCCTTTCCCTTAACTTTTGGCCCTCCCTTTCCCTAACTGGTGAAGTTTAGTCCCCCATCTCTTTTATCATGGTCGGTCTGCGCACAACGATGTATTTTATATTAATCATGAGACATATACAAAATAGGCGCACTGGCCTCTAACATCTAGGCGCTCTGGCCTAATTCCAAAACATAAGCATCCCAACTTATAATAACTAGCTCACCAGCCTTTAACACATATCATATACACAAGGCTTGTTGACCTCCATACTGCGCGCACTTTAGTTACTATGTGCGGTATCCAGGAATGTGCACACTACATCATTTTACTGTGTAGTACATGCGTGCACTATGCCATGAAAGGTGCAATACAAAATGATGTCAAAACAACTCACTAGCTTAAGTACACTTACATTACATTTACAATTGGTTTCGTCCAAGGGATATTACAATCCCCTCCCCTTATTTATGCACTATCCTCAGTGCATCATATACCCATATACAACAAAATTTTCAAAAATCCTCAAAAAGATGTGGGTATTCTGTCTGCATTACATCCTCATGCTCCCAAGTAGCATCATCAGACCGTACCAGGTCCATTGGACCTTTACAAGCCATATGGCTCGATTCTGAAGCTGCTTGATTTTTCAATCCAAAATTTGCATCGGATGCACTTGAAAAGCGCCTTCTTGCTCCACCTGAATCACATTCCAATCAATAACATGATTAGCATCAAGTATATATTTATTTAGCAATGATACATTGAATACATTATGGACAGACATAGATGCCAACAATGCAATCATATAAGAAACTAGACTAATCCTCTCTAGGATTTCAAATGGCCCACAAAATCTGGCTGCCAACTTGGCGCAGCTTCCCAGCTTCAGGGAACTCCTGCTAGCTTTCACCTTTAGGAAAACATGATCACCCACTTTGAACTCTCTGTGGGTTCTGTTCTTATCGGCACAACTTTTCTACATGTCTTGGGCAGCTTTTAAATTCTTCTTAATTTTTATCATTTGGTCCTCCATCTCTTTGAGCAACTTTGGCGCAACTACTGTCCTATCAGCTGGATTATCCCAGCTCACAGGAGTATTTCACTTTCTGCTGTAAAGTGCTTCAAATGGGCTCATCTTCAACGATTCCTGATACCCATTGTTGTATGAAAATTCTACCAAGTGCAGGTAGTCCTCCCATTTCGATGGTTTGTCCATCACATATATTCTCAGTATGTCTTCTATTACTCTATTCACCCTCTCTGTTTGTCCATCAGACTCATGATGATAAACTATACGAAAGTTCAGATTCCTTCTGAATCCTTTGAAAAATCCATTCTAGAAATTCGAGGTAAATTTCGGGTCTCTGTCAGACATAATTGTTTTAGGAATTCCGTGCAATCGTGCCACTTTCTTTATGAAAATATCAACAACATCTATTGCCTTGTGAGTAGTTTTCAGTGGATTAAAATGGGAAGCTTTTGTAATATTTTTCACCACCACCATGATCGAATCATGCAACTTGTTTGTTTTGGGAAATCCCATAATAAAATCCATTGTCACCACTTCCCACTTTCATTCAAGAATGGGCAAAGGTTGCAACAACCCTGCTGGGTGCCTATGCTCAACTTTAACTTTCTAGCATTCCATACATCTAGCGATGTATTCAATGATTTCTCTCTTCATACCTGGCCAAAAGTAATGGATCTTGACTGCTGCCACGGTTTTCTGATATCCAGGGTGCCCTGCATAAGGGACATTATGCATTTCATGAAAAATCATACATTTCAACTCCTGGACATTTGGAACAAAAATTATGTTCTTGTGCAACAATATTCCATCTATTCCCAAATTATAATTATCCACCTTTTGTGGCATCTTACCCTGTTGTAGCTTTTCTACCAATTCTCTGTATTGCAGATCTGCATTTGTAGCCTCCATAAATTTTTTTTAATATCATTCTGATACATGCTAATGGTCATATCATGTAGTTCATGCACCCTCCTCTTGAGTGCATCAACCACTTTATTCTCTTTCCCCTTGATATGCTTTACATCAAAGTCATATTCGCTTAGGAATTCTAACCATCTTCTTTTCCTAGCATTTATATTTGCCTAATCAAATAAATATTTCAGACCATTGTTGTCTATTCTTAGCTCAAACCTTTTCCCCATGAGGTAGTGTCTCCATTTCCTCAAGGCATGCACTATGGTTGCCAACTCCAAATCATGAGTGGCATAGTTTCTTTCATGCTCCTTCAACTTCCTTGATTCATAACATATAACAAACCCATTTTGACTGAGGACTCCACCAAGTCCTTCATTACATGCATCTATGTATACAATGAAGTCTTCATTTGGGTTTGCAATCCTTAAAATTGGAGCACTTGTCAATAATTGTTTCAAGTGTTGGAAACTCTTTTCGGAATACAATGTCCATTGAAACTTCACACCCTTTCTTTGCAAGGAAGTGATTGGGTGTGCAATCTTTGAGAATCCACCAAGAAATCTTTTGTAGTAGACTGCAAGACCCATGAATGATCTCACCTCTGTCACATTCTTTGGCGCTGACCATTCTCTAATGTCTTCTATATTCTCAGGATCCACTGCTATCCCATCATTTGAAATGATATGCCCCAAATAATGAATTTGTTTCTGATAAAATGAGCACTTTCTCAATTTTGAATACAACTGATGCTCCCTTAATACTTGCGACACCATCTTCAAATGATGTTCATGCTCTTCCTATGACTTAGAATATATAAGAATGTCATCAAAAAAGACAATGACAAACTTGTCCATATATTCTCGGAAAACACCATTCATTAAGCATATGAAAACAATTGGTGCATTTGACAACCCAAATGGCACCACTATGATCTCATAATGACTACCTTGTCCTGAAGGCGGTCTTGCTAATATCTTCTTCTTTAATCCTTACCTGATGGTATCCTGATCTAAGATCTATCTTTGAAAATATATTTGCATCTGTCAATTGATCAAAGAGATCATCAATCCTTGGCAGAGGATACTTGTTCTTAATAGTCACTTTATTCAAATGTCTGAAGTCCATGCACAATCTTAATGTTCCATATTTCTTGTTCACGAACAATACTGGGACACCCCAAGGTGACACACTTGGGCTTATATACCCCTTCTTCAGAAGTTCTTCAGGTTGCATTTGCAACTCCTTCAATTCTGGTGTACTCATTCTATAAGGAGTCTTTGACACTGGAGCTGCTCCAAGTATTAGATTTATAGAGAAATCAATGTCTCTCTTTGGGGGTAGTCCTGGTACTTCCTTGAACACATCTTCAAATTCTTCCAGGACTGCATAATCTTCCAAATTTGGCACCTTATCTTTAGGTGTCTCTACCATATGAGATGGAAATCTTTGACATCCTTTTCTGTAACATTTCTTCAGCTGCAATGCTAAAATTCTTCTAATGGTTACTTCTCTGGGAATTCCCTTCACTTTCCTTAGTTTCCCTTCTTCATCCAAGCAAGTAAATTCTTTGTTATGATAGTCTAGGAGAGAATGATGTTGGTCCAACCAATCCATCCCCATTAGATAGTCATAGGAACCTAAAGGCAAGATGTTCAAATCTTCCTCGGTGTTTAGTCAATTCATGTCCATGAGGCATGACTTAACCATCTCATTAACTTTTCTTCTAGACCAACCAAGATTTCCCATGATTTCTTCTTGGCAAATGCAAAATTTCCACCATCTTAGGATCTATGTAACTATGACTAGCTCCTGAATCAATTAAAATAACAATGGTTTGGTTGTTGATCATACCTTCCATTTCAATCATGTGGGACTGATACTCTGCTTGCTTGTTGTCTAGGGCTACATAGATCCTTGGAACATACCTACCCATTTCTATTGGTTGTGGAGCCTGATTATCTTCCTGATTTAGAGGTCTTTTACTTTCAGCCGTGTTTATACCCCATGAAGTATTTACACCCCAGAAGTATGTACACTCTTCCACGCGGGGGAGTGTAGAGGGGGGGTACCCCCTCTGCGGGGTCCAGGGGATCTATCCCTCCGGTTGGGGGGTCTGGGGGCAAGCGGGCCCCCAACAGGGGTTTGGGGGCGAAGCCCCCAAAGAAAAAATTTCCTTGTAAAAGTATATTTTAATTTCATTGTAAATCTGGACCGTTCATTATAAGGTCGTAGATCTAACAATAGAGATTATGTTAGGGTTTTTTTTCCCTAGAAGGCAACCCTCTTTTATGAGGGAAATGTATTGTAGCTATGTATGTTGTTGAGTATTGTATTCTGAGAGAGGAGACTGTGAGAGAAAGAAGAGGAAGTTACAACGGTTTTTGTTGTAGGTTGTATCCCTTCATTTTGGTGGATAATAATAAAGAAAGGACCTAGCAATTCCTTTGGTGGACGTAGCCCACACTAGGTGAACCACGCAAATCTGTGTCTCTCTTGTATTGTGTATCTTTTGTGTTTTGTTTCCGCATTTGTTTTATTTTATTTCTCCGCGGTCCTGTTTTTCTAACAACTGGTATCGGAGCATAAGGTAACTCACAGAAAAATAGGGTTCCTGGTTCGAGTGGGAGCAATGTCAGAAGATGGAAAGTTTAGGGTCAAGAAATTTAACGGCCAAAACTACTAGTTATGGAAGATGCAGATGGAAGATTATTTATATCAGAAGGATCTATTACTACCATTGAGCGGAGTAGCAAAGAAGTCGACGACCATGAAGGACGAAGAATGGGAGATTCTTGACAGAAAGGCTCTAGGAACGATACGGCTGAGCCTGACAGCGTCGGTGGATTTCAATATCTCAAAAGAAAAGACAACGAAGGGTTTGATGGACACGTTGGCCTAATTGTATGAAAAACCCTCAGCGCCCAATAAGGTATTTCTAATGAAGAGATTATTTAATATGAAGATGTCGGAAGGTGGGTCTGTTGCAGATCATTTAAATGAATTTAATACGGTTACTAATCAACTAAGTTTTGTAAAAGTGGAATTTGATGATGAGGTTAGGGATCTTCTAATCTTGTGCTCATTGCCAGAAAGATGGAATGGCTTGGTCATGGTTGTAAGTAACTCTGTCTCTGGTTCAAATTCTTTAAAATTTGGTGATGTTGTTGGTGTTATCCTTAGTAAGGAAATGCGACGGAAAAGCACAGGTGAGACATCAGGTAATGTGTTGAACATGGAGAACAGGGGAAGACAAAAGGATAGAGGAAAGGGCTCAGGGAACCGTGAGAATTATAGGAAGGGCAGATCCAAATCCATACTTGGAAAGATAGAGTGTTGGAATTGTGGGAAGAAATGACATCTGAAAAAAGACTGCAGAGCTCCAAAGAAACAAAGAGATGGACAACATGAGAGAAATCAGGAAGCAAACGTAACAGATGACGTGTTACAAGATGCTTTGATTCTTTCTGTAGATAATATTTCTGAGTCTTGGGTAATAGATTCAGGGGCTTCATTTCATGCCACACCCCATAGGAAACATTTTCTAGATTATGTTCAAGGTGATTATGGACAGGTTCATTTGGGTGATGATGCACCATGCAAAATTATTGGAATGGGAAAGGTAAAAATAAAGCAATGCAATGGAAGCTAATGGTTGTTGAAAGAGTTAAGACATATTCCAGATTTAAGAAAAAATCTCATTTCAACTGGGTAGTTGGCAAGTGAAGGTTGTATATCCATATTTATAGATAAGACGTGGAAGGTCATCAAAGGATCATTGGTGATAGTGAAAGGAGACAAGGTAGGTACATTGTATTTATGTATTGGTAATACTGAATCTTCTATATCTTTAGCTTCTACAGGAGTGGATACAACACTGTGGCATCATAGGCTAGGACACATGAGTGAGAAGGGTATGCAGATACTTCACAAAAGAAATTTTCTTCCAGATCTTAAACAAATTGATTTGGACTTCTGTGAGCATTGTGTTTATGGAAAACAAAAGAGAGTCAGATTTCTCAGAGTCATAAAAGAAAAGAAGAATGAAAGGTTAGAGCTTGTGCATACAGATGTATGGGGACCAGCTCA
>ML784178.1:33017-47041 GCA_009831015.1 Picea engelmannii
TAGGTGGAACAACAGTAAGTTGGATTTCGAAACTGCAAAAGGTTGTTGCACTTTCAACAACAGAGGCAGAGTATGTTGATGCTACAGAGGCTAGTAAAGAGATGATTTGGTTACAAAGGTTTATGGAGGAATTGGGAAAGAAGAAGGAGAACAACAGGTTGTACTCTGACATTCAAAGTGTACCTTGCAAAGAACTCGGCCTTCCATTCAAATACTAAGCATATACAGTTGAGGTACCACTTCATATGATCCACCTTGGAAGATGGACAATTGAAGCTGGAAAAGATACACACTAGCCAGAATCCTGCAGACATGTTAACAAAGGGGGTAACCAGGGAGAAACCGAGTTCCTCCTCAGTTTTAGTTGGTCTTCAAGAATGAAGATGAAGATGAGAATTTTTCCAGGTCCAAGAAGGTTCAGAGTCCAACATATACAACAACAGTGGAGTTGTTGAGATCGGTCTCCAAGTGGGAAATTGTTGGTTGTGGAGCCTGATTATCTTCCTGATTTAGAGGTCTTTTACTTTCAACCATGTTTATACCCCATGAAGTATTTACACCCCAGAAGTATGTACACTCTTCCACGTGGGGGAGTGCAGAGGGGGGGTACCCCCTCTGCGGGGTCCGGGGGGGATATCCCCCCGGCTGGGGGGTCTGGGGGCAAGCAGGCCCCTAGCAGGGGTTCAAGGGAAAAGCCCCCGAAGCAAAAATTTCCTTGTAAAAGTATATTGTAATTTCATTGTAAATCTGGACCGTTCATTATAAGGTAATAGATCTAATGATAGAGATTATGTTAGGGTTTTTTTTCCCTAGAAGGCAACCCTCTTTTATGAGGGAAATGTATTGCAGCTATGTATGTTGTTGAGTATTGTATTCTGAAAGAGGAGACTGTGAGAGAAAGAAGAGGAAGTTACAACGTGATTTACTGTAGGTTGTATCCCTTCATTTTGCTGGATAATAATAAATAAAGGACATGGAAATTTCTCTGGTGGACGTAGCCCACACTGGGTGAACCACGTAAATCTGTGTCTCTCTTGTATTGTGTATCTTCTGTGGTTTCTTTTCGCATTTGCTTTATTTTATTTCTCCACGATCCTGTTTTTCTAACAATTTCCTCCATTGTTTTAGCTTGTTGTACATTGTGAACAACCCTTCCTTTTTCACCTCTGTGAGGAAAATCTCTGAACCTATGATCTCCTTTAAAACCCCAACATTGAATAGGTAGTTGCCTTGGCCTTTGACTCCATGTGTCAATTGTTCTAGGTTCTTTAGGCGTTTGCTGACCCTGTGGATTATTTCTGAAGAATGGTGGCTTAGCTCCCTTCTTCCTCTAATCCCACTTGAATTTATTTTTTTCTTCCCAGGATTTTTGGAAAGTTGGCCTTGCTTTCTGCTGATCATATAAGCATTTAGCTCGCCTTATGATCTCTTCCAATGTATTGGGTTTATCATACTGTATTTTGTCACTAATGAATGATGAAAATCCACTCAAATACCTTTGAATTTTGATTGTCTCATCCTTGATGAAAGAGACATACTTCAACAGTTCTAGAAACCTTCTCTCATATTAATCTATGGTCATACTTCCAAGCTTGAGTTCAAATAACTCTTTCATTTTCTTGTCATAGTATCTCTTAGTCAAGTATTTCTTCTCAAAATACTTCTTGAATTCCCTCCAAGTAACACTTTTATCTTTAACGTGTTGCACCTGCACAAGCTGATCCCACCACATGGACGTCTTTCCCTTGAGTTGATAGATAGCAATTCTACCTTCTGCATGGGAAGAATAATTATGTAATTGAAAATACTTTCTCATGCCCATCAACCATGTTTCTGCATCTTCATCCTTATTGTGCTCACCATCAAAGGTAGGAGGTTTGATTTTTTTCACTTCTCCTCATAGCTCATCCACCCCAGACTTCTTATGCCTTCTGATAGGGGATGGAATTGAGCTTATACCTTCTCTATTATTGGAATGCCTTGGGGAGTGATGGTGGTGTCTTCTAACACTTCTTTCTTTTCTTTTCTCATCCAAAGGCTTGTGACTTCTAGATTTGCTTGATTCACTCTCCTTATCCAATTTCTTTTCTATTATGTTCAAGCCTTCCAATAACTTCATGTTGAAGTCATCATGTTTCTCCTTGGCTCTCATAATCCTTTCATTATCAGCCTTATGGCTTTGGACATCCTTCTGCAAATTTTTAATGGTCTTTACCATATTCATGTTTTCATTCCTTTCTTCTCCATGTCCATTGGAGTTTGTTCCTTCAATGCCCAAATGGACATCCATCCCTCTTCTCTCATCTTGCTAACTGTAATTCTCCTATGCCTCTTCCATTCCTATGGACTCTTCACTGATCTGGTCTGATCTAGTTGTTGCTAATTATGCAAAGCGTACAACCATCAAAACTTATTAGGCTAACTAATTCAACAATTCATGAAAAATATGAACCATTTTGGTTCAATATATACATCAGAATTATTTCCTCTCATTTCATGGTGCTATCACCATGAAAATTGTAGATAAGACCCAAGTATTGAGAACATAGACACACAGTTTCTTCAGAGATACATATGGGCGAAAGGCGGTTTCCTGAAACCACTTTTGCCAAAGTCTCGATGTCACGCACTTCAATATGTCAAAAGCACCACTCGTGGAACGAGCGATGGCTAGTTAGATCACCCCTTTTTACTCGTTCGGTACTTCACAACCATATGACGTCGAGTGAACATTGCCATATAATGAACTCAAAAGATAATCATTTGAGATGGATTAACCACGCATGACAACCAACGTATTTGTACGTAATTTTGCCTGTGATTCATGATTGGGACTATATAAATAACAACTCTCAAGTATGGAGGCTCCATCTTATCCATATCTGGAGTAATCTTTAGATTTGGTTCGACCTTCTGATCTCTGTAAAAAAAAACATTTCGGTGTCCACGAAATTGAGGTACATGGACAAAGCTATAACCAATGAGACTGGTTCTTCTGGCAACATGGTAGATTTTCCTACGAGTAAAAAGGAAAGGATAATCATGCAGATGCTAGCGACTAAGTTTCACACTGAACCTACCACAGATTCTAAATTGGAAGCCAGGATGAATCCCACTATGAGGGATCTGATCATCAACAAACCAATTGTTAAGAAGAAACAGAGCAAGTGATGGAAGAAAGAAACCAGCGCTGAAACGACTGAAAGTGTTGGAGAGAATCAACTAGTCTGGTTAGATACTTTAAAGGAGGAGATTTCTAAGTTGAAATGAATCCTCAAATAAAAGTACATTTCAACAATTTTTGGTTAGATGGTAGTAGAGGTAAGGGAATCTAGAGATGATAGGCCCGTTCTTAAACAACCCCCTTACAATAGGATAGTTGTTATCCTTCCCTTTTTGTAATTTTGGTATTAATACGATTATATATATATATATATATATATATATATATATATATATATATATATATATACAGAATTGTATTTTGGATTGTTTATTACAAGATTCTAACTGGTGGTGTTATGAGTCTTGTTTTCTTTCATAGCATGTTTTTCTTGTAAGCTTATATTTCACTTCCATCTGTCTGAATCAAAGGAATATAAAACCTTGAATTTATTTCTAAGATGCTCTCGATTAGCAATTTAGGCTATATTTATTTCTTCACAAACCAACTCTAAATTCATTTTAAATAATGCTCTGATGCGGTTGTGTGTTTCTTTTTCCTCTAATATTATGCAAATTTTCTATTAAATTCAGACTCATCACCTTTCCAACGACTTCGCACGCACAAAAAAATTCAACCTGTACACCCATATTTATCGTGCATAGAAATACCACAAGATAAATCATGCTTCCACGCACCTATATCCACTATGCATTTATTCTTCGTCACGCCAATAACTTGCGCACACTACTTTTGCGTTGTGCGCCAATATCCACTGTGCACAGTCTTGATATCACGCACTGATATTCCACATGCATTTCTCCCTATGCATTGCACCATGCCGAAGTTCAATATGCCCCACTGCGCACAATAATATGCACGTACCATTGAGTACACTGTCACAAGACAACTTATACTCATACTATATGTGCACAAACCAAACTCCTATGTGCTTTTCAATGTTGCATGCACCATGTGCTCATTACTATGTGTACGCTCACCGTGCAATGCTAAATTCAGCGTGCGCATCCTCACACAATAATCTTCCATGCGGCACCACAATTTACCGCACACACCTGCATGCCAACATTTTCTACACGGTGCCAAAATTTACCATGGACGCTCTGTGACTCAAATTTTGGCCACTTCGAAATTAATCGTCTGGGAATATTCGCTTCAACTAAACTTTTCCGGTCCATCCAGGCTCAGTGCTAGAACTGAAGCTTTGATACCATATTGTAATGTCCTTGGCCACCATGGTTGGGCAATGCTACACGAGGGAACACTTTCATTCTCTCACTGTGGAACATACTGTAACATACGCAGTATTCAACTAAGCCATGCCACATAAATTTTCTCTTCAAACTGCATGCAATTATAACATATACATACAACACTCTTGTAGAATCTTTACATATAAACATAAAAAAACAATTACATTATGTAAACATACGATTTCATACTGAAATAATAGTAAACATAGACATGCAACATATACAGGGGAAATACCCATAAACATACAGACAGTTATAATCACGCATATGATAAAACCGTAACATAAGCACATAAATAACAATGCAGCATGTAAATTTATTATATGGTTGGTAATTATCTTGGAAATATTGTCACCAACTGTGTATAGACAATCCACGAACCTCCCAACCTTAGACTACACTATTCATCACTCTCAATAGTGAGTCACCTCGGAGC
Source organism: Picea engelmannii (assembly GCA_009831015.1). Classification (NCBI taxonomy): domain Eukaryota; kingdom Viridiplantae; phylum Streptophyta; class Pinopsida; order Pinales; family Pinaceae; genus Picea; species Picea engelmannii. Next base: position 37,891 of record ML784178.1, read on the forward strand.
TGGGACTAAACTCCACCCAGGTAAAGGGATTCCTAACCAGGCTAAAGGCTCATAGACAACACGAAAGACTCTGTCTCAGGTACTCACTCAACTAACAACCGACAACCTCTCATTCCCCACATGCCTGTCCCACCCAAGGAAGTGTGCCCCTTTTCTGTTCAATAGTCCCTTGGTTGCCCCAATTCCCTTCCAGGGCTTCAGCAACAGGCCAGACATGAAGTCTCAAAGCACTGTAGCTGCAGTTTAACACCTTCAGGAAATTAATTCCCCAACAATTCTCTCACTCAGAGAATTTCTCACGGGCCGGACAACCTGCCTCTTCAATTTTCCACGAGTCTGACAACCCACTTCTTCAATCCCGCTCCCAAGATAACCAGGTACACCGAAAGGAAAAATGCTTATGGAGAATAGGCTCAGATACAATGAAATGAATGTCTGAAGGATAACTGACTGCGTGAGTGAAAAGTGGTCATGGAATCATTGACTGGATGGCTGAATGATGGAGAGGATCATGAGAGAGATGATCGTAAGAATGATGGTGAAGTGTGAAAATGGGCTAAGTCCCCACGATATTTATGTATGTCCCCAACTTGACACTTGTCATGTTGGAAGCTACTTTGGTCCACTTGTCCCTAACTTTAGACTTAGGATAAAATAATTATCCATACTTTATGTTTTAAGAAATATTAATATAATATTCATTTTTGGCATAAGCACTCTAGCTTAGCCCTTTCCCTTAACTTTTGGCCCTCCCTTTCCCTAACTGGTGAAGTTTAGTCCCCCATCTCCTTTATCGTGGTCGGTTTGCGTGCAACGTTGTATTTTATATTAATCATGAGACATATACAAAATAAGCGCATTGGCCTTTAACATCTAGGTGATCTGGCCTATTTCCAAAACATAAGCATCCCAACTTATAATAACTAGCTCACCAGCCTTTAACACATATCATATACACAAGGCTCGCTGACCTCCATACTGCGCACACTTTAGTTACTACGTGCAGTATCCGGGAATGTTCACACTACATCATTTTACTGTGCAGTACATGCGTGCACTATGCCATGAAAGGTGCATTACAAAATGATGTCAAAACAACTCACTAGCTTAAGTGCACTTACATTACATTTACAATTGGGTTTGGCCAAGGGATATTACAATCCCCTCCCCTTATTTATGCACTGTCCTCAGTGCATCATATACCCATATACAACAAAATTTTCAAAAATCCTCAAAAAGATGCGGGTATTTTGTCTGCATTGCATCCTCATGCTCCCAAGTAGTGTCCTCAGGACTGTACCAGGTCCATTGGACATTTACAATCCATATGGATCGATTCCGGAGCTACTTGATTATTCGGTCCAAAATGCGCATCGGATAAACTTGAAAAGGGCCTTCTTGCTCCACCTAAATCACATTCCAATCAATAACATGATTAGCATCAGGTATATATTTCTTTAGCAATGATACATGGAATACATTATGAACAGACATAGATGCTGACAATGCAATCATATAAGAAACTAGACCAATCCTCTCTAAGATTTCAAATGGCCCACACAATCTGGTTGTCTACTTGGCATAGCATCCCAACTTTAGGGAACTCCTGCTAGCTTTCACCTTTAGGAAAACATGATCACCCACTTTGAACTCTCTGTGGGGTCTGTTCATATCAGCATAACTTTTTTGCCTGTCTTGGGCAACTTTTAAATTCTTCTTAATTTTTATCATTGGGTCCTCCATCTCTTTGAGAAACTATGGCCCAACTACTATCCTATTAGTTGGATTATCCCATCTCACAGGAGTATTGCACTTTCTGTCGTAAAGTTCTTCAAATGGGCTCATCTTCAACGATGCCTGATACCCATTGTTGTAATAAAATTCTACCAAGTGCAGGTAGTCCTCCCATTTCGATGGTTTGTCCATCACATACATTCTCAATATGCCTTCTATTACTCTATTCACCCTCTTTGTCTGTCTATCAAACTCAAAATGATAAGTTGTACTATATTTAGATTCATTTTGAATCCTTTGAGCAATCATTTCCATAAATTCGAGGTGAATTTCGAGTCTCTGTCGGACATAATTGTTTTGGGAATTGTGTGCAATCGTGCCACTTCCTTTATGAAAATATTCACAACATCTGTTTCCTTATGAGTAGTTTTCAGTGGATTAAAATGGGAAGCTTTTGTAAGCTTTTCCACCACCACCATGATCGAATCATGCAGCTTGCATGTTCTGGGAAATCCCATAATAAAATCCATTGTCACCACTTCCCACTTCCATTCAGGAATGGGCAAAGGTTGCAGCAACCATGTTGGGTGCCTATGCTCAGCTTTAACTTTCTGGCATTCCATACATCTAGCGATGTATTCAACAATTTCTCTCTTCATACCTAGACAAAATTAATGGATCTTGACTGCTGCCACGGTTTTCTGATATCCAGGGTGCCCTGCATAAGGGACATTATGCATTTCATGAAAAATCATACATTTAAAGTCTTGGACATTTGGAACAAAAATTATGTTCTTGTGCAACAGTATTTCATCTATTCCCAAATTATTATTATCCACCTTTTGTGGCATCTTACCCTGCTGTAGCTTTTCTACCAATTCTCTGTATTGCAGATCTGCATCTACAACCTCCATAATTTTTCTTTTAATATCATTATGATACATGCTAATGGTTCTTTCATGTATTTCATGCACCCTCCCATTGAGTGCATCAACCACTTTATTCTCTTTCCCCTTGATATGATTTACATCAAAGTCATGTTCGCTTAGGAATTCTAGCCATCTGCTTTGCCTAGCATTTAGATTTTCCTGATCAAATAAATATTTTAGACCATTGTGGTCTGTTCTTAGCTCAAACATTTTTCCCATGAGGTAGTGTCTCCATTTCCTCAAGGCATGCACTATGGCTGCTAACTCCAAATCATGAGTGGCATAGTTTCTTTCATGATCCTTCAACTTCCTTGATTCATAACATATAAAACCCATTTTGACCGAGGACTCCACCAAGTCCTTCATTACATGCATTTGTGCATACAGTGAATTCTTTGTTTGGGTTTGCAATCCTTCAAATTGGAGCACTTGTCAATAATTGTTTCAAGTGTTGGAAACTCTTTTCAGAATACATTTTCCACTGAAACTTCACACCCTTTCTTTGCAAGGAAGTGATTGGGTGTGAAATATTTGAGAATCCTTCAAGAAATCTTTTGTAGTAGCTTGCAATACCCATGAATGATCTCACCTTTGTCACATTCTTTGGTGCTGACCATTCTCTAATGTCTTCTATCTTCTCAGGATCCACTGCTATCCCATCCTTTGAAATGATATGCCCCAAATAATGAATTTGTTTTTGATAAAATGATCACTTGCTCAATTTGGCATACAACAAATGCTCCCTTAATACTTGGAACTCCATCCTCAAATGATGTTCATGCTCTTCCTCTAGCTTAGAATATAAAAGAATGTCATCCAAAAATACAATGACAAACTTGTCCAGATATTCTCGGAAAACACCATTCATTAAGCACATGAAAACAATTGGTGCATTTGAGAACCTAAATGGCACCACTGTGAACTCATAATGACTACCTTGTCCTGAAGGAAGTCTTGTTTATATCTTCTTCTTTAATCCTTACCTGATGGTATCCTGATCTGAGATCTATCTTTGAAAATATATTTGCATCCTTCAATTGATCAAAGAGATCATCAATCCTTGGCAGAGGATACTTGTTCTTAACAATCACTTTATTCAAATGTCTGAAGTCAATGCACAATCTTAATGTTCCATCTTTCTTTTTCACAAACAATACTGGGGCAACCCAAGGTGACACACTTGGGCTTATATACCCCTTCTTCAGAAGTTCTTCAAGTTGCATTTGCAACTTCTTCAATTCTGGTGTACTCATTCTATAAGGAGTCTTTGACACTAGAGTTGGTCTAGGTATTAAATTTATAGAGAAATCAATGTCTCTCTTTGGGGGTAGTCCTGGTACTTCCTTGAACACATATTCAAATTCTTCCATGACTGCATAATCTTCCAAATTTGGCACCTTATCTTTAGGTGTCTCTACCATATGAGCTGCAAATATTTGGCATCCTTTTCCGTAACATTTCTTCAGCTGCAATGCTGAAATTTCTCTAATGGTTACTTCTCTGGGAATTCCTTGCACTTTCCTTAGTTTCTCTTCTTCATCCAAGAAAGTAAATGCTTTGTTATGACAGTCCATGAGAGAATGATGTTGGTCCAACCAATCCATCCCAATTAGACAGTCATAGGAACCTAAAAGCAAGATGTTCAAATCTGCCTTGGTGTTCAGTCCATTCATGTCCATGAAGCATGAATTAACCATCTCACTAACTTTTCTTCTGGATCCTGTAGCCAGCTTCACCAACCAAGATTTCCCATGCTTTCTTCTTGGCAAATTCAAAATTTCCACCATCTTAGGATCTATGTAACTATGACTAGCTCCTGAATCAATTAAAATAGCAATGGTTTGGTTGTTGATCATACCTTCCACTTCAATCATGTGGGTCTGATACCCTGCTTGCTTGTTCTCTAAGGATGCATAGATCCTTGGCACATACCTGCCCATTTCCTCCACTATTTTAGCTTGTTGTACATTGTGAACAACCCTTCCTTTTTCACCTCTGTGAGGAAAATCTCTGAACCTATGATATCCTTTAAAACCCCAACATTGAATAGGTAGTTGCCTTGGCCTTTGACTCCATGTGTCAATCGTTCTAGGTTCTTTAGGTGTTTGTTGACCCTGTGGATTATTTCTAGGGAATGGTGGCTTAACTCCCTTCTTCCTCTGATCCCACTTGAATTTCTTTTTGTCTTCCCAGGATTTTTGGAAAGTTGGCCTTCCTTTCTGCTGATCATATAGGCATTTAGCTCACCTTATGGTCTCTTCCAATGTATTGGGTTCATCATACTGTATTTTGTCACTAATAAATGATGGACATCCACTCAAATACCTTTGAATTTTGATTGTCTCATCCTTGATGAAAGAGACATACTTCAACAGTTCTAGAAACCTTATCTCATATTAATCTATGGTCATACTTCCAAGCTTGAGTTCAAATAACTCTTTCATTTTCTTGTCATAGTATCTCTTAGTCAAGTATTTCTTCTCAAAATACTTCTTGAATTCCCTCCAAGTAACACCTTTCTCTTTAACGTACTTCACCTGCACAAGATGATCCCACCACATGGATGCCTTTCCCTTGAGTTGATAGATAGCAATTCGACCTTCTGCATGAGAAGAATAATTATGTAATTGAAAATACTTTCTCATGCCCAACAACCATGTTTATGCATCTTCATCCTTCTTGTGCTCACCATCAAAGGTAGGAGGTTTGATTTTTTTCACTTCTCCTCGTAGCTCATCCACCCCATAATTCTTACGCCTTCTGATAGGGGATGGAATTGAGCTTCTACCTTCTCTCTTATTGGAATTCTTTGGGGAGTGATGGTGGTGTCTGCCAACACTTCTTGCTTTTCTTTTCTCATTCGAAGGCTTGTGACTTCCATATTTGCTTGAGTCACTCTCCTTATCCAATTTATTTTCTATTATGTTCAAGCCTTCCTAACTTCATGTTGAAGTCATCCTGCTGCTCCTTGGCTCTCATAATCTTTTCATTGTCAGCCTTATGGCTTTGCACATCCTTCTGCAAATTTTTAATGGTCTTTTCCATATTCATGTTTTCATTCCTTCCTTCTCCATGTCCATTGGAGTTTGTTCCTTCAATGCCCAAATGGAGATCCATCCCTCTACTTTTATCTTGCAACATTTTATTCTCTTATCCTTCAGATTTGGTTCAACCTTCTGATCTCTGTAAAAAAAAACCTTTTGGTGTCCACGAAATTGAGGTACATGGAAAAATCTATAACCAGTGAGACTGGATCTTTTGGCAACATGGTAGATTTTCCTGCGAGTAAGAAGGAAAGGATAACCATGCAGATACTGGCGACAAAGTTTCACACCGAACCTACCACAGATTCTAAATTGGACTCCAAGATGAATCCCACTATGAGGGATTCGATCATCAACAAACCAACTGTTAAGAAGAAACAGAGCAAGGGACATAAGAAAGAAACCATCGTTGAAACGGCTGAAAGTGTTGGAGAGAATCAACCGGTCTGGTTAGATACTTTAAAATAGGAGATCACTAAGTTGAAATGAATCCTTGAATAAAAGTACATTTCAACAATTTTTGGTCGGATGGTAGTAGAGGTAAGGGACTCCAGAGATGATAGGCTCATTCTTAAACGGTCCCCTTACAATAGGATAATTATTATCCTTCCCTTTTTGTAATTTTGGTATTAATATGATTATATATATATATATAAACATAAGTGTATTTTGGACTGTTTATTACAAGATTTTAACTAGTGGTGTTATGAGGCTTGTTTTCTCTCATATCATGCTTTTCTTGTTAGCTTATATTTCACTTCCATCTGTCTGAATGAGAGGAATATAAAACCTTGAATTCATTTCTAAGATGCTCTCGATTAGCAATTTAGGCTATATTTATGTCTTCACAAACCAACTCTAAATTCATTTTAGATAATGCTCTGATGCGGTTGTGTGTTTCTTTTTCCTCTAATATTATGCAAATTTTCTATTAAATTCAGACTCATCGCCTTTCCAACGACTTCGCGTGCACAAAAAAATTCAACCTGTACACCCATATTTATCATGCATAACAATACCACAAGATAAATAATGCTTCCACGCACCTATATCCACTATGCATTTCTTCTCCGTCGCGCCAATAACTTGGGCGCACTACTTTTGCATTGTGAGCCAATATCCACTGTGCACAGTCTTGATATCACGCATTAATATTCCACATGCATTTCTCCCTATGCATTGCACCATGCCGAAGTTCAATATGCCCCACTGCGCACAATAATATGCACGTACCATTGACTACACTGTCACGAGACAACTTATACTCATACTATACGCGCACAAACCAAAATCCTATGTGCTTTGCAATGTTGCACGCACCACGTGCTCATTACTATGTGTATGCTCACCGTGCAATGCTAAATTCAGCACGCACATCCGCACACAATACTCTTCCGTACGACGCCACAATTTACCGTGCGCACCTGCACACCAACATTTTCCGCGCAGTGCCAAAATTTACCATGGACACTCTGTGACTCAAATTCTAGCCACTTCCAAATTAATCTTCTGGGAATATTTTCTTCAACTGATCTTTTATGGCCCATCTAGGCTTAGTGTTGGAATTGAAGCTCTGATACCATATTGTAATGTCCACGACCACCATGGCTGGGCCATGCTACATGAGGGAACACTTTCGTTCTCTCACTGCATAACATACTGTAACATACCCAATATTCAACTGATCTATGCCACATAAATTTTCTCTTCAAAGTGCATGCAATTATAACATATACATACAACACTCTTGCAGAATCTTTGCATATAAACATAAACAAACAATTACATTATGTAAATATATGATTTCATACTGAAATAACAATAAACAAAGACATGCAACATATACAGGGGAAATACCCATAAACATACAAATAGTTATAATCACGCATATGATAAAACCGTAACATAAGCACATAAATAACAATGCAACATGTAAATTTTTTATACGGTTGGTACTTATCTTGGAAATATTGTCACCAACTATGTACAGATCATCTATGGACCTCCCAGCCTCATACTACACTGTTCATCACTCTCAACAGTGAGTCACCCCGAGATGGGACTAAATCCACCCGGGTAAAGGGATTCCTAACCAGGCTAAAGGCTCATAGACAACAGGAAAGACTCTGTCTCAAGTTCTCACTCAACTAATAGTCGACAACCTCTCATTCCCCACATGCCTATCCCACCCAAGGAAGTGTGCCCCTTTTCTGCTCAATAGTCCCTTGGCTGCCCCACTTCCCTTCCAGGGCTTCAACAACAGGCTAGACAGGAAGTCTCAGAGCACTGTAGATGCAGTTTAGCACCTTCAGGAAATTAATTCCCCAACAATTCTCTCTCTCAGAGAATTTCTCATTACTTAGACAACCCACCTCTTCAATTTTCCACAAGCCTGACAACCCACTTCTTCAATCTCGCTCCCAAGCTAACCAGGTACACCAACAGGAAAAATGGTTATGGAGAACATGCTTAGATATAGTGAAATGAATGTCTGAAGGATAACTGACTGCATGAGTGAAAAATGGTCTCAGAATCATTGACTAGATGGCTGAATGATGGAGAGGATCATGGGAGAGATGATCATAAGAATGATGGAAAAATGTGAAAATGGGCTAAGTCCACACGATATGTATGTATGTCCCCAACTTGACACTTGTCATGTTGGAAGCTACTTTCGTCCACTTGTCCCCAACTTTAGACTTAGGATAAAATAATTATCCATACTTTATGTTTTAAGAAATATTAATATAATATTCCCTTTTTGCTTAAGCACTCTAGCTTAGCCCTTTCCCTTAACTTTTGGCCCTCCCTTTCCCTAATTGGTGAAGTTTAGTCCCCCATCTCTTTTATCATGGTTGGTCTTCACGCAGCGATATATTTTATATTAATCATGAGACATATACAAAATAGGCACATTGGCCTTTAACATCTAGGCACTCTGGCCTAATTCCAAAACATAAGCATCCTAGCTTATAATAATTGGCTCACCAGCCTATAACACATATCATATACACAAGGCTCGTTGACCTCCATACTGTACACACTTTAGTTACTGCGCACAGTATCCGAGAATGTGCACACTACATCATTTTACTATGTAGTACATGCGTGCACTATGCCATGAAAGGTGCATTATAAAATGATGTCAAAAAAACTCACCAGCTTAAGTACACTTACACTACATTTACAATTGGGTTTGGCCGATGGATATTACATACACCTTGCGCAGTCAAGGATGTAAGATTTTCTTCTATGTCAGGTGTTTCTTGCTTCACCTTGCCCTGCGTGGTTGCTAGTTCTCATATTATGTTAAGGTCCTAACCCGCACATAGGTAGATTAATGTATTCGGATGTAATAAAGGTCAATATTAATAAGACCTTTCAATAAAATAGAATAAGGCGGATGTAAGAAGACCTAATAGAAGCTTCCGCTTCTAGAAGGAT
>ML784178.1:52514-79006 GCA_009831015.1 Picea engelmannii
AGAGGCCTGTGAACATTGCTATCTGAATCAAGTGCTATTTCTGTTCAAGTGCTATTTTTGTTGCTATTTCGTATATCATTTCTGTGTATTGTGAAGATTATGCTGGATATTTCACTGTTATTCTGTTATTTCTAGCATTTCGTGTCTGTTCTGCATATTTTATATATCTGGTATCTTGCATATTACCTTAATTTCTTCTTCTTGCAGTGGTCATAATCGTTGTTGAAGGATATTTTGTTCATCCTGAATCTTTTCCACTTCCATGTATGACTACCTCTGTGCCAAAATTGTCATTATTCGTTCATCCGGTGGAAGGGTGTTTATAATCTCTGAATATTTTTGCACCTTTTCCTATGCATCCCTTAATTTTGCTTCCACGATCTTCATTTTTGGGTCTTCTACCAACTCTGTCCATATTTGTGCACTTTCCTCGCAGAGTTTTGTGGATTCTTCCTCCATATTCTTGATGTTTTCTACTATCACCATTGTTGTTCTCTCTCTTCCTACCTTTATCTCTGGTGGTGTTCGTGGCACTATCTATGATTGCAATTCCACAATCCTTGTGTAGAATCCTTTGATGACTTCGCTAATTTTCAATACCTGCTCTTCCATAGTAGCCTCTACTACTATTGATACTTCTTAAATTTCCTTGTACAACTTTTGGACGACCGCTTCTGTATTCTACACCATTATCTCGGCTTCATCCTTCTCTTTTAAAGATTTCTCAGCCCTTTCCTCAGCCTCAGTATTTTATTTCATCGCTCCTTCCACTTGTCATTCAACTTCGCTCTTTTGTTGTAGAGAAGTTGCATATTGTTGCTGCAATTGAGCACTTTCATCGATCACTTTTGTCATTTCTCTTTTTTCTTCATCTGCATGGAGCCAAATTTCATGCAACATACCTACTTGCAAGCTATGTAGTATGTGTAAAAGCATCTGTGACACCAATATATTTAGGTGAATAATTTTTTTCATATGTTCTTGTAATTTGGTGTTGGGAACTCGATTGTGTCTGTCTCAATTCATAACGTTATGCACCCAACTCCTAACTTGGTCACAAGTAGATGGACAGTTTGTGGTTCCCCAATCAGACTGGTGGATGGTCCTTCCCCCTATCTATACTCTGGTGTTATTCTGGTTGCTTCCAAGAGTTGTTGTAATGCTACCAGCTGATCCTGCACCTTTTGGTGTCGTTCTGCATGTTTTCTCATAGTTTCCTCCATGACCTCTTTTGTGACATCCTGTACCTCGTAACCAATTTAGTCCATGTCATCATCGGTCAAATTATATATAGGGGGTACCTTGTGCGCTTTCATCTTCTGGTGTGCACCTCCTGCTCGATCCTTCCCCTTGTCCTTTCATTTTACTCCTTCTTTGGGAACTGTGGACTTCGCTTCTCCTACTGATGGTCATGGCATATCCCCTTCACCATTTTTTCCCATTTCCCTATCCTTCGTCTATTTTTTCTTCATCCATGTCTTTTTCTTCTTCCTCTTCTGAGTGGTTCGTTTGTTCTAATGGGATTTTCCACTCGTCTTCCCAATCATTAGCAATCAGGCATACATCATCAGCTGTCAATATGTAGTTGGTTGGTAGTCATTGGCATGGAGGGTCCCTTTTGGCCTAAATGTACATATGGTGCAACCCTACTTTGAGTAATGCAATATCCTGGTATGTTTCCACCATTTGGGTTGTGATGCACATTGTATGTTCTATGATGTACCTTGTTGTGTCAAAGTAGATAGAGAATATCACATTATTATCTATTTTTCTCCTTTTGTTTGTTATATGTCATAAGTTGGCATATCATGCAACTGCATTTCCTTTATTGGTTGTTCTCATATGTTGGTAATAACCCAGTTCCTTGCATCCTACCAGCACAATTAAAATAAGAAGCCAAACATATTGAAACTTTTTTCCTTTCTCATGGGCCTCTACTCAGTCTATCAAAAATTGATTCACCAAGAATGTGACCAAATTCAGTTGGACCCCCTCCATGCACTTTACTGCGGCTGCAAATACGACAATAGACACTTCCTCAGAAATTCTCAGGCCAAAACCTGCATTGCAAACTGAACACTATCATCATTGACGTTCACAGCATCCAACCCCCTTTTTCTCCTCAAGGTGTGAAACTTCTCCTTCATGGCTTATGATTGCGCTTTCTCCCCTGATCTGTTGAACAATGTGGTTAGATCCACTCCTACTTTTGGTAACCCTGTGATCTGCGCAATTAGTTGGGTATCAATTGATACCGATGGGTCAAGCCACAATGTTCCACCATGGATGCAACTGAGTAGTAACTTGACAAGAGAATTTATTTCCAAGCTATGTCCAAAGTGTGGAATTTCTAGTAGATTCAATATCCTTGATTTCTCAAGTCATGTTTCCCACGTCTATGGTTTGATTAATATTGATCTTGTGCCTGGTACACCAAATTCATCCTTCTCTTTTAAATCTTTCTCAGCCCTTTCCTTGGCCTCAATATTTTATTTCATCGCTACTTCCACTTGCCCTTCAATTTCTCTCTTTTATTGTAGAGAAGTTGCATATTGTTGTTGTAATTGAGCCCTTTCATCGATCACTTTTGTCATTTCTCTATTTGCTTCATCTGTATGGAGTCGAATTTCATGCAACATACCTACTTGCAAGCTCCATAGTATGTGTATAAGCATCTGTGACACCAATATATTTAGTTGACTTATTCTTTTCATATGTTCTTTCAATTCAGGTGTTGGGAACTCGATTGCATCCGTCTCGATTCATAACATTATATACCCATCTCTTAACTTGGTTAAAGGTATATGGGCAGTCTGTATTTCCCCAACCACACTGATGGATGGTCCTTCCCCCTATCTATGCTTTGGTGTTATTTTGGCTTCTTCCAAGAGTTGTTGTAATGATACCAGCTGATCTTGCACCTCTTGATGTTGTTCTTCTTTTTTTCTCATAGTTTCCTCCATGACCTCTTCTACAACATCCCATACCTAGTAGCCAATTCAACACATGTTGTCATCGATCAAATTATATATAGGGGGTACCTTGTGAGATTTCGTCTTCTTGTGCGCACCTCCTACTGGATCCTTCTCCTTGTCATTTCATTTTACTCCTGCTTTTAGAATTGTGGACTACACTTCTCCTACTGATGGTCCTGGCATATCCCCTTCACCATTTTTTTCCCATTTCCCTATCCTTCATCTAATTCTTCTTCATTCATGTCATGTTCTTCTTCCTCTTCCGAGTGGCTCATTTGTTCTGATGGGATTTTCCACTCGTCATCCTAATCATCAACAATCATGCATACATCATTGATTGTCAATCTATAGTTGGTTGGTAGTCATTGGCACACAGGGTCCTTTTTTGGCCTGAATTCACATATGGTGCATCCCTGCCTTGAATCATGCAATATCCTGGTATGTTTCCACCATCTAGGTTTTGATGCACAGTGTATGTTCTATGATGTACCTTATTGTGTCAATGGAGACAAAAAATTTCACATTGTTATCTATTTGTCTCCTTTTGTTTTTTATATGTCATAAGTTGGCATATCGTGCAACTGCATTTCCTTTACTGGTTGTTCTCATACATTGGTAATAACCCGGTTCCTTCCATCCTACCAGCACAATCAAACTAAGAATCCAGGCATAATGAAACTTTGTGCCTTTCTCCTGGGCCTCTACTCAGTCTTTCAAAAATTGATTCACCAAGAATGTGGCCAAATTCAGTTGGACCCCCTCCGTGCACTTTTCTGCGACTGCAATTATGGAAGCAAACACTTCATCCTTGTGACACTTCCTCAAAAATTTGTAGGCCATCACCTTCATTGAAAACATGACATCTTCATCGTTGATGTTCGCAACATCCAACCCCCTTTTTCCCCTGAAAGTGTGAAACTTATCCTTTATGGCTTCTGATTGCACTTTATGCCCCTCTTTGTTGAACAATGTGGCCAAATCCATTCCTTCTTTTGGTAACCCTGCGATCCACGCAATTAGTTAGCTATCAATTGATACTGGTGGTTCAAGCCACAACACTCCACTATGGACGCAACTGAGTAGTAACTTGACATGGGTGTTTATTTCTAGGCTATGTCCAAAGTGTGGAATATCTTGTAGATTCAATATCCCTGATTTCTCAAGTCATGTTTCCCACGTTTGCGGTTTGAGTAATATTTCTCTTGTGCCTAGTATGCCAGCTCAGGAAAATTCTTCTTGTCTGTGATATCTTAGTCTACAAACTTCAGGGCGGTAATATTTCCTAACATGTCCCCTTCAACACTTACACCAGGTGGGATTGTTGTTGTGGCCAATGGGTATTTTCCATTTGCAGGTACTTTAACTTAAGGTGCATTGTCTTTTTGTAATGGTATATAGTCCCTTTGAAAAATTTCTTGCAAAGTCGAAGCTCCTGGAGCTTCCTCGACCTCTGGTGAAACTGGTGGTTGCTTCAATTTCTTTCATGTTGTTGTTGATGGAGCTCCAACTTTCAGTGGTGCCATTGTTCCATGCGACATGTTTCTTTACTTGATCTGTGTTGGTTCAGGTGTGTCTGTAGTTCGGCTATGAGTTATCTCTAGTTCGCTCTGGATCGCTCTATATGCTCATAGATCGTAATAACAATAACTAAGTCTTGGAAATACTCAAATACGTTTGTGCCACCATGTCAACTATTCATGTCCCTTCACACCTTAACTAACTTGTCGAATATGCCAATGGGGTTGATGAATGGTTAAATAAATGCTACTTTATTACCAAATCTGTCATTTGATTTTTTCCTCATACTGCCAATTTGTTGTGATTCCTGATGAATTTTATCATTTAATATTATACGATGTATTTATGATCTGTCATTACCACTTTATAGCCATCATTTCCTTGATTTAATGCCTTTAACGGTCTTGTCAGTACTATATTGTGAAATTTTTATTACATCCATGTTTTCTTACTTCGCGGTCTTTTGCTTATGTGTATTATTTTCTTAATCAACACAGTCTCATCCCAATATTGTGAAAATCATTCCTTCTTCGCAATTTCTTATGTATTTGTACTCTGTAATCTCTTTCTTTTTATGTATCTCCTTTTTATTTGTCTTTCTTCCTTTTTCTACTTTTTATATGTTTTTTTTTTGTTTTACCTCCCTACTATAGTACAATTACTATAATACATGTGTACTGGCACAATCCATCTTACTGCATAGATGGTCAACTGTCTCTATAGAGTTCTAGCCGAATCCCATTCACAATTCCTCCAACGACTTATCCATTCAAGGTTTCCAACTACACAACAACTGCCTCTGTCACATGTTGAATCACATAGGGTCCTAACCAATGCATTAAAAAATTCCTTGGGTGCTACATAAACTTATTGTCATAGAGTAATACTAAGTCTCCCACTTGGAAATTTTTCTATTTAATGTGTTTATCATTACATGCCTTCTCTCTTGCCTTCTTCACTTACTGATGGAAACCTGCGACAAACCGATTTTCCCCAAATTGTACCAACTGTGATAATCTATCCTCTACTACGCCCAGGTCTGAAAAATCAATAATTGTTGCAACGTGCAAGATAGGTAGAATAAAATCCATTGGCATCACTACTTCTTTCCCATAGACCAACCTGAAAGGTATCTACCCTGTCAACCTTTTACTTGTAGTCATGTAAGCCCATTAAACTGCAGGAACGCTTAAGTCCCAATCATCTCTTCCTACGTTGCATATCTTTGTCAAAGAATTATCGAGGATTTTATTAAAAGATTCTACTGTCCCATTGGCATGAGGATGATATGGGGTACTCTTTTGGTGATGAATTTGAAACTCCTAATTTAATGTTGTAATTGGTTTATTCAGGAACTGTGTTCCTTGATCACTGAGTAATATGTGCGGACATCAAAATCATGTGACTGCATTCTCAAATAGAAATCGCGCAATAGTCTTCGTGATGTAGTTTATGATTGGTGTTTCTTCTTCCCATCTGGTCAAATACTTCGTCGCAGTGATTATGTACCTTGCCCCTGATCTTCTTGCTTGTGGGTTGATTGGATCCACAAAGTCTATGGCCCATCTATCAAATCCTTGAAATGTAATATATGAATTTAAAGGCATTTCATCCCTCCTAGATTTTTTTCCCACCCTTTGAAAAACATCGCATGTCTGACAATGCTCTTTATCATGTTTATGAAGTGTGGGCCACCAAAGTTGTTAGGGACTTAACTTCCCTAACCCCTCATGTATGTAGAGTAATATAATTCCATGTAATAAAGGCCAATATTAATAAGGCCTAGAAATAAGGAAGAATAAATCAAATGTAAGAAGACCTAATAGAAGCTTCTGCTTCTAGAAGGATCTTTCTCTAGATTGTTATTTTGGATAGATAGATTTAGTATAAATAGAAGTAGAGGGAATGAGAAATATTGTCTTGGATATTATTGTAATAGAGCTCTGCTATACTGGAGGTTTCCCCATCAAAGAGGCAAGTTAACATTGCTATCAGTAATCAAATTTCTCTTTCTGGTGTTATTCTGGTATTATTATGGTATTTTTCTGGTTATATCATTGTTTCTCTTCCATTTCTAGCTAAATATTTATGGTATGCATACTATTTTATATCTGGAATAATACAAGTGGTATCAGAGAACGTTCCTCGACAAAAAATTGTGGGTTCAATTTTTTTCAGCGTAGAGACGTATTCCGACGTCTTAAGCTACAAAGATTTGTCATTACACGCAAAAAACTGCGGTCACAGAGTCATACATGCAGGAAATACAAGTGGTACTCAAGTGCACATTTGTTGGCCACCCTTGTAACCCCTGTTGGTACCCCTTCGAGTGGTATCTCATCATACAACACCTGTATACAAATCGGCCTAGATTTCCATAATCTCTCCATAGATAAATGGATCGACTTCTTGATTGTTATAGTGCCACTGAGAATAACACTCAGGAAGATACTCTATAGTACTTGGTCGATAGTCGGGTAGTATGGCTAAGGGAACGATCTATCCTCCTTAGTTGGTGCCATGAGATATTGGGTTGAGTACTACTATTGGACCTTGCACGTATATCAAAGAGCTATAACATAGGGAAATCCCTTTTTTATAAAAACCCTGAATATCCTAACCCTGGGGACAAAAAAAAAACCAAAATAGACAAGATATATTGCCACGCAACTGTGCCTTCTGCATTTTGGCTGTGATATTACTACACATTTCTTCATGTTAACTATTTGGGCATTTCGTCACTACAGTATTATTCAGGCCGGAGTATAACTTCGTACGAATAAAAAAAAAGAGTACGGTGGTCCAACTGGCACAATTATTTGGGACCTATCTCATTAGGTTCCTCTCTTTTTCCCGATTCTAGTGATACCTACCCTTTTTAACATAATTATATTTGTGGACCTGACCCTTATTTATCCCCTATCCCATGGGATCCCCATTTTATCCATGATTGTAGTGATACCTATTATTTGAAACCCTTCTTCTCAATGGTCCCACCCACCCCTCCAGACCCCTTTTCTTTCCCCTATACCATTTTCCTGCTCCTTTTTTCAAATGGCTACCACAAGAGCCCAGGAAATAAATACCTTGATTATTGACACCCACCAGAACAAGGACATCAATACTATCAGTGCCAACATTATCTCAATCAATTCAGCTATTGATATCCTCAACAAACAATGTTCCCACATCTAAGACCTCAAATACCTAAAAGGCCTCAAATCCACCTTTGAACACTTCATGGGTTGTTTCCAAAACCCTTCCTCTTCTGAAAAACCATCTTATCAGGATGACCATGAATCTTCTCATTACCAAGCTCCTCATACTACCCACTTTTCTCGAGACCTTCACCCTTCGAGAATTGAGATGAACAAATTTGATGGATCAGATCCCATAGGCTAAGTCACCCAAATGGAACATTATTTATCTTTGCATGGAATTACTAATGATTTAGTCAAGCTTTGTTATGGTGTCCTATATCTGGATCTAGAACGATGGCAATGGTGGAAATGGTGAAAAAAGGCATGTTAAGGGTATGTTGCTTGGACACATTTTGTGGCTAAAATTTATGACCGCTTTAACTCTAACACCCACCATTTAGGCCGTTTGACCAAGTTAAAGAACTCTGGGACAATGGAAGAATTTATTTCCGCATTTGAGCACTTGGATTTCAAAACAAAGGGCATGCCAGATGCTTTCTTTAGGTAATTCTTTATCAGTGGCCTCAAAGATGAAATTCATGCCCATGTTCTCATGGCATGCCCCTAGACTTGGTTGGAAGCTACTCAACGAGCCAAGGAAGCCAAATAGATTGTCTCCTCCCAAACCCGCAAAACTTCCTTTCCTCCTTTCCCTGAACCCACCAATTTTTCTCCTCCCTCAACTCCCCTCAAGATCTATAAATTAACTAGGGATGAAATGGTTGAACGTCAACTCAAGGGTCTTTGTCATAATTGTGACGACAAATATTTTCTCAAGCACAAGTGTAAGGAATATATACTTTTATGGTTGTGACTGAGGATATTTCTGAAGAAGATGTAGTTGTTCCTCTTGTGGAGGAACCACCATCTTTATATGACCTCACCCCACCCTTTGACCCACCTGAAGTCGACCCAATGATTTCACTTAATTCCCTCACTGTCTTCTATGCTCCCCAGGCTCTCAAATTAATTGGTTACATCAAAAATAGGAAAGCCATCATCCTTTATGATAATGGTAGCACCCATAAATTTATTCATCGCCGCATTTCCCAAGAATTCAATTGTTACATCCATGTCATCAATAATTTTCAAATGATGATTTATAATGGTGGTTCCATGAAATGTGGGGGACTATGTAAAAATGTGCGACTCCAAATTGGTCAGTATCCCCTGAAATCCCATATGTTTTCTATAGACATGGGTGGTTGTGACATTGTTCTTGGTGCTGAATGGTTACGCTCTCTCAACCCCATTCTCATGGATTTTAAGGACTTAACCATGCAATTCAAAAGGAGGAACAACATTATAAGTTCCAAGGCATCACAACAGGCTCCCCTGAGATCATTAGTTCCCATCACATGGAAAATATCATGAAAAAAGGTCATTAGGGAATTATAGCCCAGATCCACTCCATTCATGTTGTTGAGACACCTTTTGTGCATCCCAAAATCCAATCTATCCTCTCCCGCCACCAAGTTATTTTTACCACCCCCAAAGAACTTCCCCCTTTCCATGGCACACATTATCATTCCATACCTCTTATTCTGGGAATTCTTCCCCCCAATGTTCATCCCTATCGTCATCCCTTTTCCCAGAAGAATGAAATTGAGAAAATTGTTCATAAATTACTAGAATTCGGTGTTATTCGTCCCAATACTAGCCCCTATTCTCCCCGCATGGTCATGGTACTTAAGAAAGAAGGTACTTGGTGCATGTGTCTTGATTTTCGCACCCTCAACAAACTCACAATCAAAGGCAAATTTCCCATTCCTGTCATTGATGACCTCTTGGATGAATCGAGTGGTGCTCATTACTTCACCAAATTGGATCTACATTCGGGCTACCACTAGATCTATATGAAAGAAGAATACATCTCCAAGACTGCATTTCGCACTCATGAGGGTCATTATGAATTCTTGGTAATGCCCTTTGGATTTTGTAATGCTCCTTCCACTTTCCAAAGTCTTATGAATCATGTCTTCCATCCTTTTCTCTGTCATTTTGTCTTAGTTTTCTTTGATGATATTCTCATCTATAGTAAAAATTTGTCATCCCATCTCTCCCATGTGAATCAAGTTCTCCATCTACTCTCTAAGCACCAACGTTTCCTCAAACAATATAAACGTTCCTTTGGTGCCTCAAAAGTGGAATACCTGGTTCATATTGATGGCAAGGATGGTGTCCGAGTGGATCCTAAGAAAATTGAATCTATGCAATATTGGACTCACCCTAAAAATCTTAAGATCCTGCATGGTTTTCTGGGTTTAACGGGCTATTATAGAAAGTTTGTTCAGAATTATGGAAAGATTGTAGCTCCTCTCATTTCCCTCCTTGAAAATAATGATTTAACTTGGACTTGAGTTGCAGACCATTACTTCCAAGCCTTAACATATGCTATGTGATCGACCCCTGTTCGAGAACTCCCAGAATTCACAAAGACATTCATATTGGAATGTGATGCTTCCAAGAATGAAATTTGAGTCATCCTCATGCAAGATGGCAAACCCTTGGCCTTCACTAGCAAAAAAATTCAATCCATTTATGAAAAGGAAATATTAGCTATTCTGCATGCTATGGATTTCGGGCGTCCTTATTTATTGGTTCAATGATTCCAAATCAAAACTGATCATCAGAGTCTCAAGTATTTCTTGGAACATCGAATTTCATCCTCGTTGCAACAAAATGGGTGAACAAGCTATTTGGCTATGATTATGAGATAATTTACAAGAGGGGAGAGGAAAATGTAGTGGTTGATGCTCTTTCCAAGAAATATGAATAAGATGGGTCCCTTTTCTCCCTCTCCTTCATTGTACCAGATTAGCTCCAAGTTGTTCCTCAGGAATGGTTGCAAGACCCCAAAATTTCTAGACTGCTCCACCAATTGCAACACAATTCTTCAATTTCTCCAGGGTACTCTTGGCATAATGAAGAGCTTCTCTAAAAAGTCCATTTGTATTTATGCAAGCAATCACAAATTAAATCCATAGTTCTTTTTGAACTTCATTCAGGATTTACCAAAACCTATGAATGGGTCAAACGTTCTTTTTTCTGGGAGGGTATGAAATAGGTCATCCTCACCTTTTTGGCTGAATGTGAGGTTTGTCAATGCAACAAGGGAGAAACTATCAAAGCTCTAGGAACACTCCAACCACTTCTAATTCCCCCTTCTATTTGGTGAGATATTTCTATGGACTTCATTGTAGTCTTACCTAAATCGGGCAATAAGTCAGTCATTATGGTGGTTGTCAATCATCTCTCCAAATATTCTCATTTTTGTGCTCTTCAACACCCATTAAAAGCCTCCATAGTGGCTCAAATATTCATGGATAATATCTTCAAGCTTCATTTCATGCCTAATTCTATTGTCTCTGACAGAGACCCCACTTTCACCAACAATTTTTGGCAAGAATTGTTGAAGCTACATGGACCCAATTGAATCTCAGCATTGTCTATCACCCCAAGACAGATGGCCATACTGAAGTTGTCAACAAATGTTTGGAAACATATTTTAGGTGTTTTTCATATGAGCAAAAAAATAGGTGGGCTCAATGGTTACCCCTAGCTGAATGGTGGTACAACAGATCTTACCATACAACTACTCACATGACTCCTTTTGAAGCATTCTATGGCCAAAAGCCTCCATCAATTCTCTCCTATATGCCAGGGGTCTCGAAGGTTCAAGAGGTTGACAAAAATATTACAATCTGCGAGGCTATTCTTCATGCCCTTAAGTAAGACAATTTCATGGCTCATAAACACATGAAGAAAGAAGCATATCGAGGTCGTTTTGAACACCATTGTTTTGAAGGGGACCATGTATTTATTCGACTACAACCTTATAATCAGAGTTCACTTAAATATCAACATTGTCTGAAACTTGCGCCCAAAGTTTATGGTCCTTATACAATGCTCAAGCATGTGGGATCGATGGCCTATCAGTTAGCTCTACCCAGTCAGTTGAAGATCCATCCTATTTTTCATGTTTCATGCTTAAAAAAGGTGATTCAAACTAAGTTCCAAACTCAAACTAGTCTCCCTGAGTTGGATGAAGAAGGTTCCATATGGTTGCAACCACAAGAGAGAGAATTATCTCTGTCAGTGCACGATCCAGGAAGTGTTAGTCCAATGGAAAGATACTCCTCCAAAAGATGCCACTTGGGAGTCGACCACCATTCTACAACAATTCCCTCATCTGAAGCCTTGAGGACAAGGTTGTTCTTCAAGGGGGAGGGCATGTTAGGGACCTAACCTCCCTAACCCCTCACATAGGTAGATTAATATAATTCAATTTAATAAAGGCCAATATTAATAAGGCCTAGAAATAATGAAGAATAAGTCAAATGTAAGAAGATCTAATATAAGCTTTCGCTTCTAGAAGGATATTCCTCTAGATTGTTCTTTTGGATAGATAGATTTAGTATAAATAGAAGTACAAGATATGAGAAATTTTGTCTTGGATATTATTGTAATAGAAATCTACTATGTTGTAGGTTTCCCCCTCAAAGAGGCAAGTAAACATTGATATCGATAATCAAAGTGCTCTTTCTAGTGTTATTTAGGAATTTTTTTGGTTATATCATTGTTTCTTTGCCATTTCTAGCTAAATATTTATGTTCTTCATACTATTTTATATCTAGAATACTACAAAAACCCCACAGACAAACAATTTGGTGCAATTTCTTTATCTGCGTAATGTCCTCATGCAATCACTTCATGCACTTATGTGAGTATCATAAACCTTTCATGTTCCAAAACACATCGTCTTAGTATTCCATCTGCACCTAACTTGTATAAGTTTCCTACAATCAATTGATAATCCATTTCTTTAAATACCAGTTATTTCTTCCGCAACTGTCATTTATGATGGAGCCATTCCTATACTTAGAAACTGCACGATATCCAAAAAGTATCCATCCACCATTTTGACTACAAATAGTTGTGCATCTAGTAAGTTGTCAACTAAATTCCCCATGTCTTCTCCTGAAAGTATGCACGATAAATGATCTGGTCCTACATTCAAATTCTTTGGTTTCACCACAATCTCAAAATTATATTCCTAAAACAATAATATCCATCTACATATTCTCCCCCCCAATGTTGGCTTGTTAACTAAGTATTTTAGTGTAGAATGGTTTGTATACATCTTAAAGTGAGATCCTATTAAATAATGTCTGAATTTTTGTAGCTCATATACCATTGCCAATACTTCTGATTATGTAGTGGTGTAATTCTTCTCTCCTATGGATAGCTTCCTACTTGCAAACGAAATTGGGTGATCTATGTCTCCTTCCCCTGGTTGGGATAGTACTGCACCCAAAGCTATGGATGACACATCTACATGAACATGGAACTCCTTGTTCCAATCTGGAAAAAACAAAATTGGTGTGGTCACTAGTTTTTTCTTTAAGGTGTTCGAACCCTTCTGACAGTCCTCATTCCATTGAAATGTTGTGTCATTCCATTCTTAAAAATTTGACTATTTTACTACTATAAGAACCTTTTAAATATGAATTGTTTATCTCAAATTGAGAGAAACAAAAATATTTTATCTAACTATATTGACCATCAAAGATTGGCATCCTCCCTTGGATGTGCAAAACATTTTCCCAAAACCATCGATCCGACCATCGACCCAACTCCCTGACGATCGATTTGTGCACAATTATAAATTGACCAATTAGACCATAAACCATCGACGATTTCCATTAGCTAATGAAACTCTTCACTAATTCGATCGATTCTCTACCTATATCCCATCGACAATCCTTGATGACTGTCAAAAACATTTCCCCAAGTCAGCCAAACTGACCATCGACCATCAACCACTTCCTTTGGTTGATGTGGCACTGTTGACCTAGCATGAAACGTGGATGTTGATGTGGCATGACATGTCATCCTGAGGTGTCAACTTGGGTTACGTGGAACAACATGTGAATGTTGACATGGCATGACATGTGGATGATGGCATTATCATCCGCTTTCCTCCATCATCCATCGGTCGATTCTCTTGGATGAGCCAAACTACTCACCGAGTTGGTCGATTCCCAACCATCATCCCATCGGAAATCAACAAATTTTGTCACTTGTTTCGAAACACTTCATCAAATTGGTCAATTCCCGACCACCAACCTATCAGTCATCGACGGTTGAAATGATTTTTGGAATTCGACTGACGTTGATTGTCATCCATCAATAAGTTTTGTTGGCAAACCTCGAAACTTAGAAATTATGGACAAAATATGTCGATCCCCAGCCATCGAATTCCAATGATCACATATTCCTTCTTTCCACACCCACTCTTCACCCAAATCATCGATTTGACCATCAACCGTCGGTGATTTCTACCAAAAAACTTAAAACTCCCCGCAAATCTCGTCGATTTGACCATCGGTCATTGACGAATTTAGTTGGAGAACTTTAACACTTAATAAATTTCGAGCATAATATAGGTGAATATGAACCATTGATACCCTTTAACTTCTAACCGCTAAAGTGAATATTAGCCATTGGTCTAGCAACCTTGCCAAACATTGAAATCCTTAGGAATTTTAAATTTATTAAAATGAATATGGGTTTTCAATCACAAGATCAAAAGCGAGCTTGGTCTTTAATTCTTTAAACTCTCCCATCTTTGTTGGCCTCCATTAAAACATGAAATTTGACCTTGCTGGCCAAATTTAACTCTGTGGTCTAGCCATTCGACACCATTAAAATGTCTCAGACAATTATGGGAAACTAATCTCAATTTTCCCTAAGAAATTAGGGATTTTCACTATGGTTTTCCACCACTTTTCCCAATTCTCTTAGACCAAAGTCTGTAACAGTGAATTTATCCAAATTTGCATTGGTTCATGTCCCATATGGGTCCAATGTTTAGCCAGTATCTCTAATACCACTTTTTAATGTACCGAGCCCCCAGCTGGGTCACGTAACTACTAAAATGACCCAATAAAATTTCTGATACCAATTTAAATGCGTAAATTAACATACAACAAGAAATATAAGTTCATCAGTTGCCCATGTTCTACAAAAACGTAAATACATTTGCTCAAGTGTGCATAAAAACATATATATAACATATAGTAGCATTCCACCATATAAACATGTATTTAAATGCGTCATTATGTTCAAAACAAGCAACATTAACCAAGCTAACTAAAATTAGATGCACAACAAATATGCATATCAACATTTAACACAATTTAACACAACAATTAGAACAATTATCTTATAAAACGTGAAACCCATTGCAGAGGACAGACATTCCTCCCAATTGTAGCCTTGTTGTTCTAGTTCTGAACAAAAAGACACCCCCGAGTTGGGGCTATGAATCCACAAGAGATGGAGGTCCCTAAGGATAACTAATGTCCCCCTTTCAGTAGTTAAACTCTCAACTAATTCTAGTCCACCAACAAGCTTCCCATCAACCTTCAAAACCCCAGGGATTGAATCCCCCTTCATTTCTCACGGTCCATTAGGCCTTTCCACTCCTCTCCAGGGATTCCCACATAGGTTGGACAAGAATTATACTTGTTGAGAGTTCAGGAATTCTACATCTACAACACAAATTCGCCCAACAACCAAAACACGTGCTCCTTGGACGAATTTTGAATATATTGAGACTCCCAATAACACAACCTCTTTCTCCATGAAATTACAGCTCCAAACAACAACCAAACATGTTCACAGAACTTCCTAAAATATCCCACACTCAGAACTCCATTGTTGGTCAGAAAAACTCCATGTAAAAATAACTCTCTATGTCAAAAACGTGAATGTGTAAAAATTGGTCTCCTACCCATACAAATTTCCTCTCTTTCCCTTGCTTGCTTGAATTTCACTCTTCCCCAATATGATTGTACTCATCCCCCATGCTCTCAATAACTATGGGAAGTGAATCTCACACCAACCCTCTTACATTAATTCAATGATTAGGATCTAGAACACTCAACAACTAATGGAAGGTTCATGGCAAGGATAATTTTGAGAAAGCTAGAAAATGGATTTTGGTTTAATAGATATGGGTAACTCTCCCCCTTGGACCCTTACCCTCTCTTGTGGATACTTATCCCCCAATGTTAGTCTATGTCCTTTTGCAGTTGGCGATACATTTTTATTCATTATATTTAGATTTACATTCTTTATATATTGGCTCTCTGCCATACATCACATTGGCTCTTCAACCACATGCTATATTTACAATACACATCACTAGTTTGGGGTTTGAAAATGGGGATGTTATAGGAAACATAAAGTTTCAAGCCAACTAGAAACCTCAAATTCTACCAAAGTGGAAACCCCAAGTTTCAACAAACCAACCAAAATGTACTGCACCCAACTCTGCATGATTGTCTTCTTGAATCAATATGGTCACTTCATCCAACTTCAAGGATGAAAGTCACCCAACTCTATTTCACTCTCTCATTGCGATGTTTTTGCCTTATTGTTGTTGTCGCTGCCTGCTACCACTAATTGATGCCCATTTCGCTTAAGTGTTGAACTCTTGGGATCTTGTTGTTGCGCCCATACTTCAACTCAAGTCCATGACTCTGCACATTGTCAACCCCCACGTCTAGAAATGATTAGGTATCTAATCCAAACACCGTGCCCAATCTGTGAGCATACACATCCTCATGCCTGAACTTAGTCTTTTATATTCACAACTTCCATCACTTTGTCCAACTCCAAATTCTAAGTCAATTGTCCACCCTTACCTCACTACTACTTCCATCATCCGATCTTCATCAAGGAGATCCTCCATAATTTCTAAGTGTTGCACTTCGAACCTACTGGAACATTCGTACTTTGACTTCCTTCCACAATTTAGTCCATCGCTATAACATCTCATACCAAGGAAATGTTACCCCTTGATGGCCTTACGACTTCAAACCCACAATACAGAGATAACAAGCAAATATTTGTCGGTGAATTTCTCTCTTCGTAGGCTCAAATCGACTCATTGTGATTATGTGTTTGCGCAGATTAAATTAGGTGTTAATCCCCTTCTTGACTATAGAACCAAACACAAAGTCCACAAGATAAGCTCCTTTACAAATTTTGCAGGATTTATTGATCTTTTTAACCCGCAAGCGATTCGCAGTGCAAAATATCCTTTCAACCATTTATTTGTCCTTCGAACGGATGGCTATATCACTTCCACATGGTCGAAGTGTTAATTCATAGTGAACGAAGCTTAAATGATCTGACATAATACTTTGAATCCCCTTTAATCGTGACCATTGGTTCTAAGATCCGAAAAATGATCAAATATGCATCTCGGAGTATGGGTGAAGACACTTTACTAGCCATTGATAAACTTCCAAATGGATGAAAAAGATCTCTCCTATGACTATTTCAAATTTATTTCTCAGCCATTGATCGTCACTGAGAAGGATGATCCAGATCTCATCTCACAGTTTGGTCTTCGTAGTAGATTTGGAAGCACAATCCAGAAAAAATTAGAATTGCTTCCTCGATGGATGACCAAGGTTCTCTTTCAGAGTCAGTTCAATCATATGATCTCCACCGTTGGTCTCCCTTTCTCTGATGAACGGTCATGGTTCATTGTTAGGGTATTGTATTCAGAGTTAAATGAGGAATGAATCTCTACAATATCACTCCATTGAATGGTCTAGATTACTCCCCTCTCTTGACAGATGACTCAGATCCATCGCATTAAAAACAAATCTATGAGGGAATATTCCTTGATTCTTTTCTTTGATACCTTTACACAGAACTGTTGGAACAAGCTCCAAAACAACAGCTTTGATGATGGTATATCTCTCATGAGGATCTACTCTGATAGATGGCTAGATCTTCCTCTCATAATATTGATGTTGGATTCAAATTTGAACTAGGACTCCGAAACACATACAATCTCTTCATATTGGGATTCGATGGACCATTAACTAGAACCATTGATTTGGTAGTGCTCCGCTCCCAGATTTAATCACAATCATTGAATTTTATAGTTTTCAAGCCTGCAAAAAACACCGAATTTGACTATGATTCTTTGATCGATCCCTGTAATCATGATCACATGCACTTAATTCTCTCGAAGAACTTATAAAGTTTAAAAATCAAACACACTCACACACAGACACATGAGAATATATTCATGGACACAATATTTATTTAAATGGTTGAAGGAATAAAATTACACATCGATGTTCTGTTCCTTCGTGGTCTCACAGACCTCGCAAAAAACACACAATATCACCACTCTGCACACTTTCTAACCTCTCTCATTACAAAAATAATCAAATAAAACTTATGCCTCTTGGGTATCTCTCAAACTACCAAAATCCTGAGCTATCTCAACAAGCCCTAAATCTAGACATTATTCCTACATATCATCAACCAAAATCAATAACAATCTAAACTATCAAACAAAAGATATATGCTAAGATGTATTCTAGAAATATCTAATAGTTACAATTAAATAAAAATTAGGGAACCAACTCCCTTGGTAAATGTTTTATTACCACTTGGTCCAATCTTGAATTTTCACTTGGCAGATGCTCCTACATCAGACTCCCAGGGAAGAAAAGAAATTCTCATGAGGTATTCAACATTTATGCCTTACTTGGAAAAAAAATTGTTGTCATCCAAGTAACATCTTCCTTTGGATGATTCTTCCACTTAATCAAATAATAGAAGTAGTATTTATCTATGTTCCTTCTTGCCACTTTCTTATCCAATACTACTTCAATCTCCTTCTGAACTATCATAGGAAACTATTCCTTCCATTCAATGGTTTGATCTTCATCACTTACAGGCTCATATATTGGATCATCCTCTATCCCTATAAAGGGATAAAAATATGCAACATTGAAGATCGGAGAAATTCCAATATCACTTGGAAGTTCAATCTCATAAGCATTAGCAGAAAATTTCCTCAATATTATGCAAGGTCCAATCTTTTTTTAGTTTCAATTTGTTGTAAGTTCCCACTGGAAACCTTTCCTTTCTCAAATATTCCATGACCAAATCACCAACCTGAAAATCCACTTGTCACTTTTTCATTTCTGCCTTTTGTTTATATTTACCACTACTCTCCTGTAACCTTTTCCTGACACTTTCCTGCAGCTTCTACATGCTTACAACAAAATCTTCACCATCAACTCTCCTTAATTCTTGTTTTCCCAAATTTCTTAGCTCATATACTCCTCTTGGATGCATTCCATACACAATCTAAAATGGACTCATTCATGTGCTTCTATTTGGTGAGTCATTATCTACAAATTCATCTTGAGAAAGCATATGGTCCCATTACTTAGGATTTCCATGCATAAGACTCCTCAAAATATTTCCCAAATTCCTATTCACTACTTCTATTTTCACATCAGTATGTGGATGATAGGATGAGATAAAACTAATGTTAGTACCCAGTTTCTTCCACAGGGTTCTCCAAAAATTACCTACAAATTTTGTATCACGATTTGAAACAATGCTTATGAGTAAACCACACAATCTCACTATTTCTAAAAAAAAATAGAATGGTAATATTAATTGCATCACTTGTCTTCCTACAAGCAATAAAATGAGACATTTTTTAAAATATGTATACTACAACATAGATAGATTCATTTCTCCTTTGTTTCTTTGGTAATCCCGGTACAAAATTCATGTTGATTGAATCCCATGTTCTATTTGGAATAGGAAGTGGCTGATATAGTCCTTTTTTCTGACTCCTTCCCTTAGCATGCTGACAAATCCTACACTTTTCCAGAAATTTATACACTTGATTCTACATACTTGGCCAATAATAGAAAACATTTACCTGCAAAAAAGTCTTGTCTTGAACAAAATTTCATGACAATCCTCCACTGTGATTTTCTCTAATCAGATTTTCTCTTGTTGTACTTCCAGATCTATTTTGGGGCCCTAAACGTTGTTTTATTTTGGCTCACCACAGTCAACTATAGATGGCATTAGAGTTTGACAACAGAATGTGTAGTTCTCTGAAAGACCTTTCCAATGGGCTATCACATGCCTAAAAAGGAGGTCGTATGCAAAAGTTACGACCCTTGGAAGTTGAGGTACCAAATTACACCAACTTACCCATAGGGCCCACATAACTTTTGGTGTTTCACCTTCTAGGGTTAGGTTTTTGGATGTCTAGGATTTTGGAATTCATGAGTAATATCAAAAATGCCTCTGGATCCTCATTGTAATACACTCTTCTTAGACATATGTGCATAACAACTACATCTCTTATCAGATATAGCTACCACCATTCGAGCAAGTGTTTCAGTTATGTAGTTTTACAATTTCATCCTATTTCATTATTTAATAAAAGATATTATTCACTGGATATTTGTGTTATTCTTCATATCTCTATGTTTATTGTATTCAGTCTATTAATCAGTTCACTCCTCTCCTAAATCCAGATCAGTGGTATCAGAGCGGTCTTCTATTGATTTATTTTTCTTCATGCATGTCCCCAACAAGATTTGGGTACAAGAAGTTGGGACTTGAACCAATCGATTCATTACAAGATCATCCACGCCAAGCTCAAAAAAAACCCATGGGGGACGAAAACAAAGATGAGGGAGAAAGAGATCCTATTAAAATGTTGCTCGAGGAATCCCTCCCTCGACAAAGGAATGAAATGTTGGACAACTTCACGCAAATCCTTCGACGATTGCACACAGGAGAAGCATCTTCATCAAACAACCATGCAACCCCCTTCAAGGTACAAGTAAATTTTGATATTCCATTATTTGAAGGACTGATAGATGCAAATGTTGTACATAAATGGTTGAATCTTATCGAAGGATATTTTTCAGTCCACAATTTTTCCGATAGGGAAAATATCACTTTCTCACTCCTCAAGGTCGTTCCCCATGTTAAATACTAGCGGGATACTTACTCTGAGCAAATGGATGTGGAGGAATCTGCAATGTTTGTGGTGTCCCCTACATGGGATTCCTTCTAATATTCCATTAAAGAAAAGTACTACCCTGTTGGAATCTACGAGGACCAGTACACCAGATGGGCCACCCTATGTCAACAAAGGGACCATACGATACCAGATTTCACCAATAGTTTCCATACCCTACACACCAAATTGGGTATCAAATACTCTGAGTGTCATCTAGTGCTCAAATACTGTGGTTGTTTTCATAGATACATACAAAAAAATATGGAGTTCCTAGACATCACCTCATTGGGCATGACTTATAGATACGTTGTCAAGATCGAGCATAAATTTAAGTAGAAATGATGAGAGTTTGGATCTACAAACCCCTCACAGTCGAAGCAGGGAAAAGGAAACCCCAACCCACACAGCAAGGGACCAAGTCGATATGGTCACCCTTAGGACAATCCATCCAAGCCGCAACACAAGAAGGGAAATGAGAAGACGAAGAAGGACACGGGAAAATGGTGTGAGTACCATAAAAGTACTTGACACAACACCGAAGAATGTCGCTCCAAGCAGTCCCTCGTGGCTGAGCTGAAGGCTTCCAAGTCAGAGGCCGATTCTGATTCCAAGTCAAATCCTGAAGGAGGGTGAATCCAGTGTCACTATCTCTACTACCAAAGTTTGGCCAAGCAAACCAGAAGAACCAGAGAAAGGGGAACACCTCTTTCACTCGTAGATGTGGGTCAAGGGGGCTCCGATTCATTTCATTTTCGACAATGATAGTCAGAAGAACTTGATTTCAGCAGAGGTCTTCAAGTGGCTGGACCTACCAACGACACCACACCCATAATCCTACACCATCAACTGGCTTCGTCAAGGAAGAGATCTTCCGGTTAGCCAACAGTCTCGTCTACCCTATGACATCAATCCTTTCAAAGATGAGGTATTGTGTGATATTTCTCCCCTTGAATTTTGTGATGTTCTTTTAGGAAAACCATATTTGTGGAAGTTCCATGTTGTGTATGAGTCTAGAACCTACAGTGTTATTATGACTTTGGGTAGATAATTGTACAGGATCCCAGAGGTAGCGCTGCCTACTGCTATTTCTTTAATCTATGCTAAGCAATGCAATAAGGTGATTTCACAGACTGGGAAGTTCTTCTTCTTTGTGATTCGTGCTCACAGTAAGAAGAAGGTTTCCACCACATCTATGGCATATACACTATGCCTCTCTTGGTAGTATAAGCAAGAAGACAAGATCATGGAAGAATACAAGAAATCTTCGCCTCATCTACAAGTGTATCAACACATTGCCAAGTCAATAATCCAATTGATCTGACCCCCGATGCACCTCTGCCTAATGGACCATTCTATCGGTGCTCGATGATGGAGAATGACAAAATTAGGCATTAGATCCAATAAATTATTCAAAAGGGGCACATCATACCCAACTCCTCCCCTTGCAGAACCCCAATTGTAGTGGTGTAGAAGAAGGATAGATCTTGGCGACTCTACATTGATTACAAAGCCTTAAACAAAATCACAGTCAGGAACCACTACCCCATTCCCAGGATTGATGACCTTCTTGACCAACTCAAGGGAGAAAATTTCTTCAACAGGATTGGCCTAAAGCCTGGCTATCACCAGGTTCCCATCGAACCAACTGATGTATGGAAGACAACCTTCAAGTCTAAAGAAGGTCTCTACAAATGGCTGGTCATTCCCTTTGGCTTAAAAAATGTAGCAACCACTTTCATGAGGTTGATGGATGATGTATTGAGACCCTTCACCAACTCC
This sequence comes from Picea engelmannii, assembly GCA_009831015.1. Taxonomy (NCBI): domain Eukaryota; kingdom Viridiplantae; phylum Streptophyta; class Pinopsida; order Pinales; family Pinaceae; genus Picea; species Picea engelmannii. The sequence goes on from ML784178.1 coordinate 74,873, forward strand.
TTTGTGGTATTGTATTTGGATGACATCCTCATCTTCAACAGAACGTGGGAGGAGGACATGTAGCATATTCAACAGGTTTTGAGCACTTTGCGGTAGCATAAGCTTTATGCCAACTTGGAAAACTACTCTTTTGGCATGAATAGGGTCCAATACTTTGGATACATTGTTGATGAGCATGGGGTACATGTTAATGCAGGTAAGATCCAAGTCATCTGTGACTGGCCAAGCCCGACCACACTGATCAAGCTTCAGAGCTTCTTGGAACTAGCCAACTTCTACCAAACTTTCATGTTGGGATTATCCCATATTGCATGGGCCCTCAACCAGGTGACCAAGGGCGGTGGTAGGGCCAAGTTCGTGTGGGGGAAGGAGCAACAATGAGAATTTGATGATCTAAAGCATCGCTTGTGCTCATCTCCAGTACTCTCCTTGCCTGATCTGCAACAACCATTCAAGATTGAGACTGATGCATTTGACTATGTTGTGGGCATAGTTCTCACTCAGCATGGGCATCCAATGGCATACCATATGGATACACTCTCCAAAATTGTTCGAAAATATCCCACCTATGACAAGGAAATGTATTCCATTGTACAAGCCTATCATCAATGGAAACATTACATTCTGGGGAAAGATACAATCATACACATTGATCACAAGCATCTGCATGTCATATAGACATAGGGGAAATTACATAATGACCACCATCAAAAGTGGTCCACCTACCTGCAACAGTTCCATATCAACATCAAGTGTAAGACATGTATCTCCAATCATGTTGCTGAATTTCTCAGTTGGCCTCCCGTGGCTGCAATCACCATTGTGATCCATTCTCATAGACATAAAGCATCTGAGTGGCCCCAAATTTATCAGCAATATCTAGATGTCACCACCACATATCAGCTCTTGGGTTACAGACACAACTATCCCTGATTTTCAAATTCAGGATGGACACTTATGCCACCTGGGCCATCTCTATTTTCCTACAAGCGAGCATGCAAATATTATTTTGGAAGCCCACTATAGTCAGGTGGCCAGACATTTTAGCATAGATAAAGCTGTGGTCGTTCTTCAGAAACATTTTTATTGTCCAAAAATTCGACAGGACGTCAACACGTATATTAGATCTTGCATTGTCTGTGACATTGCCAAGCCAACCATCAATAAGAAAGTCTTATATGCCCCTCTTCCTATTCCCGAGAAGCCTTGGGAATCCATATCAATGGATTACATTTCTGGCTTGCCATCCTCCAAGCAAGGAAATGACTGTGTGTTTGTGGTCAATGATTGGTTTTCTAAGATGGCCATGCTCATAGCCTGTAAGAAGAATGTCACAGCGAAAGATACCGCCAAGCTCTTCTTAAAACAAGTGTGGGTCCACTTTGGGATACCCTAGACCATCATCTCCGACCAAGACAAATGGTTCCTTAGCACCTTTTGGTTGAGTCTTTGGTCTCTGTTGGACACCAAGCTCACAAAATTAACTACTTTCCACCCCCAAACCGATGGCTAAACAAAGGTCGTCAATCAGATGATTGTGCACATCCTACACATGTACAATTCTAAGCATCCCCGTACATGGGATGAGAGTCTCCCATATGTCTAGCACAATTAGAACATGGCTCTCCATAGTTCCACAGGCCATAGCCCATTTCAGGTGGGTTTGGGATTCCAACCCTTACGACCTATTGATGTTTCACTTCCTCTTTCTACTGCACAAACAGACTCTTCCCCTAATCAGTCTACGATCGTTAAAGCCACTATATTCATTGAGAGGATTCAACACATCCACCAATAGGTCCAAGAGATTTTGCATAAATCCAATGCTAAGTACAAGCAGTGCCATGATAAACATAGGGTACCACACCAGTTTCAGGTTGGTGACAAAGTTTGGTCACATTTGCAAAAGGAGTGTCTCACCGGGCCCCATCAAAATATTTTCCCACTATGTTATGGGCCTTACACTATCACGAAGGTTGTGGGTAGAAATTATTTTGAGCTAAACACTCCACCCTTCCTTGGCTTGCATTCAATATTCAATGTGGACCTCCTTCGACCATATTTTCCACAATTATTAGACACCTCCGAGATTGCAGAACAACTGAAACTAATAGAGCTCAACCCTGACTGCATGAAACAAGAATCCACTGACCAGATAGTGGACACACATGTCAAGGGAACTTTCCAACAGTGGATCCATATTTATCGGGTTGTCAAGGTAGGGAAACTCCTACACCAAGGCAAGTGGATCACCTGAGAACAAATCCAACAGAAGTTTCCTCACCTGATGGGAGAACTCAACGCAATGGAGACCATTTCTTCCTAAGGGGGGACGATTGATCCAGGTGGATATTGGTGGCCACCCACCTATTCCAAATGGATCCTCGTTTCCATTTTTGTTCATCACGTTCTGTTGTACTACTTTGTAATTGTGGGTTCTACACTTCTAGGGTTGTTTGAAGTCCCACACATCCTCCAAGTGGATACGGGTGGCCTCTCGACTAATCCAACTAGCTTATTTTGTATGTTTTCATGTCAACACATCTTTTTGTACTTCCAGGGCTATTTTGGGGCCCTAAACATTGTTTTTTTCAGATTTCCATAGAATAAATGTAGATGAAGTCAGCGTTTGATGGTGGAATCTGTATCTCTTTGAAATACCTTTCCAACGGGATATCACGTGCCTAAAAGGAAGGTCGTATGAAAAAGTTACGACCCTTGGAAGTTGAGGTACCAAATTACACCAACTTACCCATAGGGCCTACATAATTTTTGGTGTTTCACCTTCTAGGGTTAGGTTTTTGGATGTCTAGGGTTTTGAAATTCATGCGTAATATCAAAAATTCCTTTGTAGCCTCATTTTAATCCACTATGCTCATATGGATGCACGTAGCATCCACATCTCTTCTCATAGATAGCTACCACCATTCAAGCAAGTGTTTCAGTTCTGCAGTTTTACAGTTTCAACCTATTTCATTATTTAATAGAATATATTTTTCATTGGATATTTGTGTTATTCTTCATAGCTTTGTGTTTATTGTATTCAGTTTGTTAATCATTTCGTTCCTCTCCTAAATACAGATCAATTTGTGAGCCTAAAAGGCGTCACCAACCACTGATATGGTCCACTATTAGTCTTAACAACAGTCTTCCATTCATCCCCTTCTCTTATCCTAATCTGATGGTACCCACTTTTTAAATCAATTTTTGAAAAATACTTGCCCCACTTAAGCAATCCATCAAATCATCTATTCTGGGTAATGGAAATATGTACCTTATGGTAATTTTGTTAATTTCCCTGGAATCAGTGCACATGCGCCATCCACCATCCTTCTTTCGGTTGAGAATTGTTGGTATAGCACACAGATTCATAATTTCTTTCACCAAACCTTTGTCTAATGACTCTTGTACCTATTTCTTTATCTCTTCATTCTCTTGAGGGGTCATCCTATATGTTTATTTGTTAGGAAGACTTGCTCCATGTATCAAATCAATATGGTGACCAATACTTATCAATAGAGGCAAAGCATTAAGTAATTCATCTACTATGATGTTAGTGAATTCATCAAGAATACCTCTAACTTCAATAAGAAAATAATCTAGATTTGTAGTAGTGAGTATTACCGTTGGCTTACCAACAAGAGAAAAATGTATCTCCTTTTTCTTCTTGACTTCTTGTAGTATCTCCTTCCTACTCATGAAAAAATCACTAGGTCTAGGTTCTTCTTTGATTGGTGTTGTAGGAAAATTCCCCTGCGGATAGGTCAATATCCTATTGGATCCTAGAACCCTATTACCAAGATAGAAAGATGCTAACATTAGACACTAACATTCCTTTAAATGTAGTTTAACTAGTCAAAGGGAAAATAGGAAGAAATTATGATGTACCTTTTTCTGAAGCTTGTCCTGGCTTAGTCCAGGATGAACTTGATCTTCAATCCCTTTAATGAGATCTAAAATCCAATAGACAACAAAGAAAATGAATGCTTCCTATTCTACCAAGATTAGTTTAAACTAAATTTATCAACAAAAGACAAGCCTATGAAATCATACACAAACATGAAGGAAATAGGCAAAGAATATATTAATGAGAACATTACAAGGCACTTACAATCTGTAGATGCAGTTGCAACA
>ML784178.1:87272-148093 GCA_009831015.1 Picea engelmannii
TGAAGCCTTGAGGACAAGGTTGTTCTTCAAGGGGGAGGGCATGTTAGGGACCTAACCTCCCTAACCCCTCACATAGGTAGATTAATATAATTCAATTTAATAAAGGCCAATATTAATAAGGCCTAGAAATAATGAAGAATAAGTCAAATGTAAGAAGATCTAATATAAGCTTTCGCTTCTAGAAGGATATTCCTCTAGATTGTTCTTTTGGATAGATAGATTTAGTATAAATAGAAGTACAAGATATGAGAAATTTTGTCTTGGATATTATTGTAATAGAAATCTACTATGTTGTAGGTTTCCCCCTCAAAGAGGCAAGTAAACATTGATATCGATAATCAAAGTGCTCTTTCTAGTGTTATTTAGGAATTTTTTTGGTTATATCATTGTTTCTTTGCCATTTCTAGCTAAATATTTATGTTCTTCATACTATTTTATATCTAGAATACTACAAAAACCCCACAGACAAACAATTTGGTGCAATTTCTTTATCTGCGTAATGTCCTCATGCAATCACTTCATGCACTTATGTGAGTATCATAAACCTTTCATGTTCCAAAACACATCGTCTTAGTATTCCATCTGCACCTAACTTGTATAAGTTTCCTACAATCAATTGATAATCCATTTCTTTAAATACCAGTTATTTCTTCCGCAACTGTCATTTATGATGGAGCCATTCCTATACTTAGAAACTGCACGATATCCAAAAAGTATCCATCCACCATTTTGACTACAAATAGTTGTGCATCTAGTAAGTTGTCAACTAAATTCCCCATGTCTTCTCCTGAAAGTATGCACGATAAATGATCTGGTCCTACATTCAAATTCTTTGGTTTCACCACAATCTCAAAATTATATTCCTAAAACAATAATATCCATCTACATATTCTCCCCCCCAATGTTGGCTTGTTAACTAAGTATTTTAGTGTAGAATGGTTTGTATACATCTTAAAGTGAGATCCTATTAAATAATGTCTGAATTTTTGTAGCTCATATACCATTGCCAATACTTCTGATTATGTAGTGGTGTAATTCTTCTCTCCTATGGATAGCTTCCTACTTGCAAACGAAATTGGGTGATCTATGTCTCCTTCCCCTGGTTGGGATAGTACTGCACCCAAAGCTATGGATGACACATCTACATGAACATGGAACTCCTTGTTCCAATCTGGAAAAAACAAAATTGGTGTGGTCACTAGTTTTTTCTTTAAGGTGTTCGAACCCTTCTGACAGTCCTCATTCCATTGAAATGTTGTGTCATTCCATTCTTAAAAATTTGACTATTTTACTACTATAAGAACCTTTTAAATATGAATTGTTTATCTCAAATTGAGAGAAACAAAAATATTTTATCTAACTATATTGACCATCAAAGATTGGCATCCTCCCTTGGATGTGCAAAACATTTTCCCAAAACCATCGATCCGACCATCGACCCAACTCCCTGACGATCGATTTGTGCACAATTATAAATTGACCAATTAGACCATAAACCATCGACGATTTCCATTAGCTAATGAAACTCTTCACTAATTCGATCGATTCTCTACCTATATCCCATCGACAATCCTTGATGACTGTCAAAAACATTTCCCCAAGTCAGCCAAACTGACCATCGACCATCAACCACTTCCTTTGGTTGATGTGGCACTGTTGACCTAGCATGAAACGTGGATGTTGATGTGGCATGACATGTCATCCTGAGGTGTCAACTTGGGTTACGTGGAACAACATGTGAATGTTGACATGGCATGACATGTGGATGATGGCATTATCATCCGCTTTCCTCCATCATCCATCGGTCGATTCTCTTGGATGAGCCAAACTACTCACCGAGTTGGTCGATTCCCAACCATCATCCCATCGGAAATCAACAAATTTTGTCACTTGTTTCGAAACACTTCATCAAATTGGTCAATTCCCGACCACCAACCTATCAGTCATCGACGGTTGAAATGATTTTTGGAATTCGACTGACGTTGATTGTCATCCATCAATAAGTTTTGTTGGCAAACCTCGAAACTTAGAAATTATGGACAAAATATGTCGATCCCCAGCCATCGAATTCCAATGATCACATATTCCTTCTTTCCACACCCACTCTTCACCCAAATCATCGATTTGACCATCAACCGTCGGTGATTTCTACCAAAAAACTTAAAACTCCCCGCAAATCTCGTCGATTTGACCATCGGTCATTGACGAATTTAGTTGGAGAACTTTAACACTTAATAAATTTCGAGCATAATATAGGTGAATATGAACCATTGATACCCTTTAACTTCTAACCGCTAAAGTGAATATTAGCCATTGGTCTAGCAACCTTGCCAAACATTGAAATCCTTAGGAATTTTAAATTTATTAAAATGAATATGGGTTTTCAATCACAAGATCAAAAGCGAGCTTGGTCTTTAATTCTTTAAACTCTCCCATCTTTGTTGGCCTCCATTAAAACATGAAATTTGACCTTGCTGGCCAAATTTAACTCTGTGGTCTAGCCATTCGACACCATTAAAATGTCTCAGACAATTATGGGAAACTAATCTCAATTTTCCCTAAGAAATTAGGGATTTTCACTATGGTTTTCCACCACTTTTCCCAATTCTCTTAGACCAAAGTCTGTAACAGTGAATTTATCCAAATTTGCATTGGTTCATGTCCCATATGGGTCCAATGTTTAGCCAGTATCTCTAATACCACTTTTTAATGTACCGAGCCCCCAGCTGGGTCACGTAACTACTAAAATGACCCAATAAAATTTCTGATACCAATTTAAATGCGTAAATTAACATACAACAAGAAATATAAGTTCATCAGTTGCCCATGTTCTACAAAAACGTAAATACATTTGCTCAAGTGTGCATAAAAACATATATATAACATATAGTAGCATTCCACCATATAAACATGTATTTAAATGCGTCATTATGTTCAAAACAAGCAACATTAACCAAGCTAACTAAAATTAGATGCACAACAAATATGCATATCAACATTTAACACAATTTAACACAACAATTAGAACAATTATCTTATAAAACGTGAAACCCATTGCAGAGGACAGACATTCCTCCCAATTGTAGCCTTGTTGTTCTAGTTCTGAACAAAAAGACACCCCCGAGTTGGGGCTATGAATCCACAAGAGATGGAGGTCCCTAAGGATAACTAATGTCCCCCTTTCAGTAGTTAAACTCTCAACTAATTCTAGTCCACCAACAAGCTTCCCATCAACCTTCAAAACCCCAGGGATTGAATCCCCCTTCATTTCTCACGGTCCATTAGGCCTTTCCACTCCTCTCCAGGGATTCCCACATAGGTTGGACAAGAATTATACTTGTTGAGAGTTCAGGAATTCTACATCTACAACACAAATTCGCCCAACAACCAAAACACGTGCTCCTTGGACGAATTTTGAATATATTGAGACTCCCAATAACACAACCTCTTTCTCCATGAAATTACAGCTCCAAACAACAACCAAACATGTTCACAGAACTTCCTAAAATATCCCACACTCAGAACTCCATTGTTGGTCAGAAAAACTCCATGTAAAAATAACTCTCTATGTCAAAAACGTGAATGTGTAAAAATTGGTCTCCTACCCATACAAATTTCCTCTCTTTCCCTTGCTTGCTTGAATTTCACTCTTCCCCAATATGATTGTACTCATCCCCCATGCTCTCAATAACTATGGGAAGTGAATCTCACACCAACCCTCTTACATTAATTCAATGATTAGGATCTAGAACACTCAACAACTAATGGAAGGTTCATGGCAAGGATAATTTTGAGAAAGCTAGAAAATGGATTTTGGTTTAATAGATATGGGTAACTCTCCCCCTTGGACCCTTACCCTCTCTTGTGGATACTTATCCCCCAATGTTAGTCTATGTCCTTTTGCAGTTGGCGATACATTTTTATTCATTATATTTAGATTTACATTCTTTATATATTGGCTCTCTGCCATACATCACATTGGCTCTTCAACCACATGCTATATTTACAATACACATCACTAGTTTGGGGTTTGAAAATGGGGATGTTATAGGAAACATAAAGTTTCAAGCCAACTAGAAACCTCAAATTCTACCAAAGTGGAAACCCCAAGTTTCAACAAACCAACCAAAATGTACTGCACCCAACTCTGCATGATTGTCTTCTTGAATCAATATGGTCACTTCATCCAACTTCAAGGATGAAAGTCACCCAACTCTATTTCACTCTCTCATTGCGATGTTTTTGCCTTATTGTTGTTGTCGCTGCCTGCTACCACTAATTGATGCCCATTTCGCTTAAGTGTTGAACTCTTGGGATCTTGTTGTTGCGCCCATACTTCAACTCAAGTCCATGACTCTGCACATTGTCAACCCCCACGTCTAGAAATGATTAGGTATCTAATCCAAACACCGTGCCCAATCTGTGAGCATACACATCCTCATGCCTGAACTTAGTCTTTTATATTCACAACTTCCATCACTTTGTCCAACTCCAAATTCTAAGTCAATTGTCCACCCTTACCTCACTACTACTTCCATCATCCGATCTTCATCAAGGAGATCCTCCATAATTTCTAAGTGTTGCACTTCGAACCTACTGGAACATTCGTACTTTGACTTCCTTCCACAATTTAGTCCATCGCTATAACATCTCATACCAAGGAAATGTTACCCCTTGATGGCCTTACGACTTCAAACCCACAATACAGAGATAACAAGCAAATATTTGTCGGTGAATTTCTCTCTTCGTAGGCTCAAATCGACTCATTGTGATTATGTGTTTGCGCAGATTAAATTAGGTGTTAATCCCCTTCTTGACTATAGAACCAAACACAAAGTCCACAAGATAAGCTCCTTTACAAATTTTGCAGGATTTATTGATCTTTTTAACCCGCAAGCGATTCGCAGTGCAAAATATCCTTTCAACCATTTATTTGTCCTTCGAACGGATGGCTATATCACTTCCACATGGTCGAAGTGTTAATTCATAGTGAACGAAGCTTAAATGATCTGACATAATACTTTGAATCCCCTTTAATCGTGACCATTGGTTCTAAGATCCGAAAAATGATCAAATATGCATCTCGGAGTATGGGTGAAGACACTTTACTAGCCATTGATAAACTTCCAAATGGATGAAAAAGATCTCTCCTATGACTATTTCAAATTTATTTCTCAGCCATTGATCGTCACTGAGAAGGATGATCCAGATCTCATCTCACAGTTTGGTCTTCGTAGTAGATTTGGAAGCACAATCCAGAAAAAATTAGAATTGCTTCCTCGATGGATGACCAAGGTTCTCTTTCAGAGTCAGTTCAATCATATGATCTCCACCGTTGGTCTCCCTTTCTCTGATGAACGGTCATGGTTCATTGTTAGGGTATTGTATTCAGAGTTAAATGAGGAATGAATCTCTACAATATCACTCCATTGAATGGTCTAGATTACTCCCCTCTCTTGACAGATGACTCAGATCCATCGCATTAAAAACAAATCTATGAGGGAATATTCCTTGATTCTTTTCTTTGATACCTTTACACAGAACTGTTGGAACAAGCTCCAAAACAACAGCTTTGATGATGGTATATCTCTCATGAGGATCTACTCTGATAGATGGCTAGATCTTCCTCTCATAATATTGATGTTGGATTCAAATTTGAACTAGGACTCCGAAACACATACAATCTCTTCATATTGGGATTCGATGGACCATTAACTAGAACCATTGATTTGGTAGTGCTCCGCTCCCAGATTTAATCACAATCATTGAATTTTATAGTTTTCAAGCCTGCAAAAAACACCGAATTTGACTATGATTCTTTGATCGATCCCTGTAATCATGATCACATGCACTTAATTCTCTCGAAGAACTTATAAAGTTTAAAAATCAAACACACTCACACACAGACACATGAGAATATATTCATGGACACAATATTTATTTAAATGGTTGAAGGAATAAAATTACACATCGATGTTCTGTTCCTTCGTGGTCTCACAGACCTCGCAAAAAACACACAATATCACCACTCTGCACACTTTCTAACCTCTCTCATTACAAAAATAATCAAATAAAACTTATGCCTCTTGGGTATCTCTCAAACTACCAAAATCCTGAGCTATCTCAACAAGCCCTAAATCTAGACATTATTCCTACATATCATCAACCAAAATCAATAACAATCTAAACTATCAAACAAAAGATATATGCTAAGATGTATTCTAGAAATATCTAATAGTTACAATTAAATAAAAATTAGGGAACCAACTCCCTTGGTAAATGTTTTATTACCACTTGGTCCAATCTTGAATTTTCACTTGGCAGATGCTCCTACATCAGACTCCCAGGGAAGAAAAGAAATTCTCATGAGGTATTCAACATTTATGCCTTACTTGGAAAAAAAATTGTTGTCATCCAAGTAACATCTTCCTTTGGATGATTCTTCCACTTAATCAAATAATAGAAGTAGTATTTATCTATGTTCCTTCTTGCCACTTTCTTATCCAATACTACTTCAATCTCCTTCTGAACTATCATAGGAAACTATTCCTTCCATTCAATGGTTTGATCTTCATCACTTACAGGCTCATATATTGGATCATCCTCTATCCCTATAAAGGGATAAAAATATGCAACATTGAAGATCGGAGAAATTCCAATATCACTTGGAAGTTCAATCTCATAAGCATTAGCAGAAAATTTCCTCAATATTATGCAAGGTCCAATCTTTTTTTAGTTTCAATTTGTTGTAAGTTCCCACTGGAAACCTTTCCTTTCTCAAATATTCCATGACCAAATCACCAACCTGAAAATCCACTTGTCACTTTTTCATTTCTGCCTTTTGTTTATATTTACCACTACTCTCCTGTAACCTTTTCCTGACACTTTCCTGCAGCTTCTACATGCTTACAACAAAATCTTCACCATCAACTCTCCTTAATTCTTGTTTTCCCAAATTTCTTAGCTCATATACTCCTCTTGGATGCATTCCATACACAATCTAAAATGGACTCATTCATGTGCTTCTATTTGGTGAGTCATTATCTACAAATTCATCTTGAGAAAGCATATGGTCCCATTACTTAGGATTTCCATGCATAAGACTCCTCAAAATATTTCCCAAATTCCTATTCACTACTTCTATTTTCACATCAGTATGTGGATGATAGGATGAGATAAAACTAATGTTAGTACCCAGTTTCTTCCACAGGGTTCTCCAAAAATTACCTACAAATTTTGTATCACGATTTGAAACAATGCTTATGAGTAAACCACACAATCTCACTATTTCTAAAAAAAAATAGAATGGTAATATTAATTGCATCACTTGTCTTCCTACAAGCAATAAAATGAGACATTTTTTAAAATATGTATACTACAACATAGATAGATTCATTTCTCCTTTGTTTCTTTGGTAATCCCGGTACAAAATTCATGTTGATTGAATCCCATGTTCTATTTGGAATAGGAAGTGGCTGATATAGTCCTTTTTTCTGACTCCTTCCCTTAGCATGCTGACAAATCCTACACTTTTCCAGAAATTTATACACTTGATTCTACATACTTGGCCAATAATAGAAAACATTTACCTGCAAAAAAGTCTTGTCTTGAACAAAATTTCATGACAATCCTCCACTGTGATTTTCTCTAATCAGATTTTCTCTTGTTGTACTTCCAGATCTATTTTGGGGCCCTAAACGTTGTTTTATTTTGGCTCACCACAGTCAACTATAGATGGCATTAGAGTTTGACAACAGAATGTGTAGTTCTCTGAAAGACCTTTCCAATGGGCTATCACATGCCTAAAAAGGAGGTCGTATGCAAAAGTTACGACCCTTGGAAGTTGAGGTACCAAATTACACCAACTTACCCATAGGGCCCACATAACTTTTGGTGTTTCACCTTCTAGGGTTAGGTTTTTGGATGTCTAGGATTTTGGAATTCATGAGTAATATCAAAAATGCCTCTGGATCCTCATTGTAATACACTCTTCTTAGACATATGTGCATAACAACTACATCTCTTATCAGATATAGCTACCACCATTCGAGCAAGTGTTTCAGTTATGTAGTTTTACAATTTCATCCTATTTCATTATTTAATAAAAGATATTATTCACTGGATATTTGTGTTATTCTTCATATCTCTATGTTTATTGTATTCAGTCTATTAATCAGTTCACTCCTCTCCTAAATCCAGATCAGTGGTATCAGAGCGGTCTTCTATTGATTTATTTTTCTTCATGCATGTCCCCAACAAGATTTGGGTACAAGAAGTTGGGACTTGAACCAATCGATTCATTACAAGATCATCCACGCCAAGCTCAAAAAAAACCCATGGGGGACGAAAACAAAGATGAGGGAGAAAGAGATCCTATTAAAATGTTGCTCGAGGAATCCCTCCCTCGACAAAGGAATGAAATGTTGGACAACTTCACGCAAATCCTTCGACGATTGCACACAGGAGAAGCATCTTCATCAAACAACCATGCAACCCCCTTCAAGGTACAAGTAAATTTTGATATTCCATTATTTGAAGGACTGATAGATGCAAATGTTGTACATAAATGGTTGAATCTTATCGAAGGATATTTTTCAGTCCACAATTTTTCCGATAGGGAAAATATCACTTTCTCACTCCTCAAGGTCGTTCCCCATGTTAAATACTAGCGGGATACTTACTCTGAGCAAATGGATGTGGAGGAATCTGCAATGTTTGTGGTGTCCCCTACATGGGATTCCTTCTAATATTCCATTAAAGAAAAGTACTACCCTGTTGGAATCTACGAGGACCAGTACACCAGATGGGCCACCCTATGTCAACAAAGGGACCATACGATACCAGATTTCACCAATAGTTTCCATACCCTACACACCAAATTGGGTATCAAATACTCTGAGTGTCATCTAGTGCTCAAATACTGTGGTTGTTTTCATAGATACATACAAAAAAATATGGAGTTCCTAGACATCACCTCATTGGGCATGACTTATAGATACGTTGTCAAGATCGAGCATAAATTTAAGTAGAAATGATGAGAGTTTGGATCTACAAACCCCTCACAGTCGAAGCAGGGAAAAGGAAACCCCAACCCACACAGCAAGGGACCAAGTCGATATGGTCACCCTTAGGACAATCCATCCAAGCCGCAACACAAGAAGGGAAATGAGAAGACGAAGAAGGACACGGGAAAATGGTGTGAGTACCATAAAAGTACTTGACACAACACCGAAGAATGTCGCTCCAAGCAGTCCCTCGTGGCTGAGCTGAAGGCTTCCAAGTCAGAGGCCGATTCTGATTCCAAGTCAAATCCTGAAGGAGGGTGAATCCAGTGTCACTATCTCTACTACCAAAGTTTGGCCAAGCAAACCAGAAGAACCAGAGAAAGGGGAACACCTCTTTCACTCGTAGATGTGGGTCAAGGGGGCTCCGATTCATTTCATTTTCGACAATGATAGTCAGAAGAACTTGATTTCAGCAGAGGTCTTCAAGTGGCTGGACCTACCAACGACACCACACCCATAATCCTACACCATCAACTGGCTTCGTCAAGGAAGAGATCTTCCGGTTAGCCAACAGTCTCGTCTACCCTATGACATCAATCCTTTCAAAGATGAGGTATTGTGTGATATTTCTCCCCTTGAATTTTGTGATGTTCTTTTAGGAAAACCATATTTGTGGAAGTTCCATGTTGTGTATGAGTCTAGAACCTACAGTGTTATTATGACTTTGGGTAGATAATTGTACAGGATCCCAGAGGTAGCGCTGCCTACTGCTATTTCTTTAATCTATGCTAAGCAATGCAATAAGGTGATTTCACAGACTGGGAAGTTCTTCTTCTTTGTGATTCGTGCTCACAGTAAGAAGAAGGTTTCCACCACATCTATGGCATATACACTATGCCTCTCTTGGTAGTATAAGCAAGAAGACAAGATCATGGAAGAATACAAGAAATCTTCGCCTCATCTACAAGTGTATCAACACATTGCCAAGTCAATAATCCAATTGATCTGACCCCCGATGCACCTCTGCCTAATGGACCATTCTATCGGTGCTCGATGATGGAGAATGACAAAATTAGGCATTAGATCCAATAAATTATTCAAAAGGGGCACATCATACCCAACTCCTCCCCTTGCAGAACCCCAATTGTAGTGGTGTAGAAGAAGGATAGATCTTGGCGACTCTACATTGATTACAAAGCCTTAAACAAAATCACAGTCAGGAACCACTACCCCATTCCCAGGATTGATGACCTTCTTGACCAACTCAAGGGAGAAAATTTCTTCAACAGGATTGGCCTAAAGCCTGGCTATCACCAGGTTCCCATCGAACCAACTGATGTATGGAAGACAACCTTCAAGTCTAAAGAAGGTCTCTACAAATGGCTGGTCATTCCCTTTGGCTTAAAAAATGTAGCAACCACTTTCATGAGGTTGATGGATGATGTATTGAGACCCTTCACCAACTCCTTTGTGGTATTGTATTTGGATGACATCCTCATCTTCAACAGAACGTGGGAGGAGGACATGTAGCATATTCAACAGGTTTTGAGCACTTTGCGGTAGCATAAGCTTTATGCCAACTTGGAAAACTACTCTTTTGGCATGAATAGGGTCCAATACTTTGGATACATTGTTGATGAGCATGGGGTACATGTTAATGCAGGTAAGATCCAAGTCATCTGTGACTGGCCAAGCCCGACCACACTGATCAAGCTTCAGAGCTTCTTGGAACTAGCCAACTTCTACCAAACTTTCATGTTGGGATTATCCCATATTGCATGGGCCCTCAACCAGGTGACCAAGGGCGGTGGTAGGGCCAAGTTCGTGTGGGGGAAGGAGCAACAATGAGAATTTGATGATCTAAAGCATCGCTTGTGCTCATCTCCAGTACTCTCCTTGCCTGATCTGCAACAACCATTCAAGATTGAGACTGATGCATTTGACTATGTTGTGGGCATAGTTCTCACTCAGCATGGGCATCCAATGGCATACCATATGGATACACTCTCCAAAATTGTTCGAAAATATCCCACCTATGACAAGGAAATGTATTCCATTGTACAAGCCTATCATCAATGGAAACATTACATTCTGGGGAAAGATACAATCATACACATTGATCACAAGCATCTGCATGTCATATAGACATAGGGGAAATTACATAATGACCACCATCAAAAGTGGTCCACCTACCTGCAACAGTTCCATATCAACATCAAGTGTAAGACATGTATCTCCAATCATGTTGCTGAATTTCTCAGTTGGCCTCCCGTGGCTGCAATCACCATTGTGATCCATTCTCATAGACATAAAGCATCTGAGTGGCCCCAAATTTATCAGCAATATCTAGATGTCACCACCACATATCAGCTCTTGGGTTACAGACACAACTATCCCTGATTTTCAAATTCAGGATGGACACTTATGCCACCTGGGCCATCTCTATTTTCCTACAAGCGAGCATGCAAATATTATTTTGGAAGCCCACTATAGTCAGGTGGCCAGACATTTTAGCATAGATAAAGCTGTGGTCGTTCTTCAGAAACATTTTTATTGTCCAAAAATTCGACAGGACGTCAACACGTATATTAGATCTTGCATTGTCTGTGACATTGCCAAGCCAACCATCAATAAGAAAGTCTTATATGCCCCTCTTCCTATTCCCGAGAAGCCTTGGGAATCCATATCAATGGATTACATTTCTGGCTTGCCATCCTCCAAGCAAGGAAATGACTGTGTGTTTGTGGTCAATGATTGGTTTTCTAAGATGGCCATGCTCATAGCCTGTAAGAAGAATGTCACAGCGAAAGATACCGCCAAGCTCTTCTTAAAACAAGTGTGGGTCCACTTTGGGATACCCTAGACCATCATCTCCGACCAAGACAAATGGTTCCTTAGCACCTTTTGGTTGAGTCTTTGGTCTCTGTTGGACACCAAGCTCACAAAATTAACTACTTTCCACCCCCAAACCGATGGCTAAACAAAGGTCGTCAATCAGATGATTGTGCACATCCTACACATGTACAATTCTAAGCATCCCCGTACATGGGATGAGAGTCTCCCATATGTCTAGCACAATTAGAACATGGCTCTCCATAGTTCCACAGGCCATAGCCCATTTCAGGTGGGTTTGGGATTCCAACCCTTACGACCTATTGATGTTTCACTTCCTCTTTCTACTGCACAAACAGACTCTTCCCCTAATCAGTCTACGATCGTTAAAGCCACTATATTCATTGAGAGGATTCAACACATCCACCAATAGGTCCAAGAGATTTTGCATAAATCCAATGCTAAGTACAAGCAGTGCCATGATAAACATAGGGTACCACACCAGTTTCAGGTTGGTGACAAAGTTTGGTCACATTTGCAAAAGGAGTGTCTCACCGGGCCCCATCAAAATATTTTCCCACTATGTTATGGGCCTTACACTATCACGAAGGTTGTGGGTAGAAATTATTTTGAGCTAAACACTCCACCCTTCCTTGGCTTGCATTCAATATTCAATGTGGACCTCCTTCGACCATATTTTCCACAATTATTAGACACCTCCGAGATTGCAGAACAACTGAAACTAATAGAGCTCAACCCTGACTGCATGAAACAAGAATCCACTGACCAGATAGTGGACACACATGTCAAGGGAACTTTCCAACAGTGGATCCATATTTATCGGGTTGTCAAGGTAGGGAAACTCCTACACCAAGGCAAGTGGATCACCTGAGAACAAATCCAACAGAAGTTTCCTCACCTGATGGGAGAACTCAACGCAATGGAGACCATTTCTTCCTAAGGGGGGACGATTGATCCAGGTGGATATTGGTGGCCACCCACCTATTCCAAATGGATCCTCGTTTCCATTTTTGTTCATCACGTTCTGTTGTACTACTTTGTAATTGTGGGTTCTACACTTCTAGGGTTGTTTGAAGTCCCACACATCCTCCAAGTGGATACGGGTGGCCTCTCGACTAATCCAACTAGCTTATTTTGTATGTTTTCATGTCAACACATCTTTTTGTACTTCCAGGGCTATTTTGGGGCCCTAAACATTGTTTTTTTCAGATTTCCATAGAATAAATGTAGATGAAGTCAGCGTTTGATGGTGGAATCTGTATCTCTTTGAAATACCTTTCCAACGGGATATCACGTGCCTAAAAGGAAGGTCGTATGAAAAAGTTACGACCCTTGGAAGTTGAGGTACCAAATTACACCAACTTACCCATAGGGCCTACATAATTTTTGGTGTTTCACCTTCTAGGGTTAGGTTTTTGGATGTCTAGGGTTTTGAAATTCATGCGTAATATCAAAAATTCCTTTGTAGCCTCATTTTAATCCACTATGCTCATATGGATGCACGTAGCATCCACATCTCTTCTCATAGATAGCTACCACCATTCAAGCAAGTGTTTCAGTTCTGCAGTTTTACAGTTTCAACCTATTTCATTATTTAATAGAATATATTTTTCATTGGATATTTGTGTTATTCTTCATAGCTTTGTGTTTATTGTATTCAGTTTGTTAATCATTTCGTTCCTCTCCTAAATACAGATCAATTTGTGAGCCTAAAAGGCGTCACCAACCACTGATATGGTCCACTATTAGTCTTAACAACAGTCTTCCATTCATCCCCTTCTCTTATCCTAATCTGATGGTACCCACTTTTTAAATCAATTTTTGAAAAATACTTGCCCCACTTAAGCAATCCATCAAATCATCTATTCTGGGTAATGGAAATATGTACCTTATGGTAATTTTGTTAATTTCCCTGGAATCAGTGCACATGCGCCATCCACCATCCTTCTTTCGGTTGAGAATTGTTGGTATAGCACACAGATTCATAATTTCTTTCACCAAACCTTTGTCTAATGACTCTTGTACCTATTTCTTTATCTCTTCATTCTCTTGAGGGGTCATCCTATATGTTTATTTGTTAGGAAGACTTGCTCCATGTATCAAATCAATATGGTGACCAATACTTATCAATAGAGGCAAAGCATTAAGTAATTCATCTACTATGATGTTAGTGAATTCATCAAGAATACCTCTAACTTCAATAAGAAAATAATCTAGATTTGTAGTAGTGAGTATTACCGTTGGCTTACCAACAAGAGAAAAATGTATCTCCTTTTTCTTCTTGACTTCTTGTAGTATCTCCTTCCTACTCATGAAAAAATCACTAGGTCTAGGTTCTTCTTTGATTGGTGTTGTAGGAAAATTCCCCTGCGGATAGGTCAATATCCTATTGGATCCTAGAACCCTATTACCAAGATAGAAAGATGCTAACATTAGACACTAACATTCCTTTAAATGTAGTTTAACTAGTCAAAGGGAAAATAGGAAGAAATTATGATGTACCTTTTTCTGAAGCTTGTCCTGGCTTAGTCCAGGATGAACTTGATCTTCAATCCCTTTAATGAGATCTAAAATCCAATAGACAACAAAGAAAATGAATGCTTCCTATTCTACCAAGATTAGTTTAAACTAAATTTATCAACAAAAGACAAGCCTATGAAATCATACACAAACATGAAGGAAATAGGCAAAGAATATATTAATGAGAACATTACAAGGCACTTACAATCTGTAGATGCAGTTGCAACAACTTCTCCAAGTCCTCCTTGTCCAACCCCTTGCTCAAAATATCCACGATCAGAATGAAAATACGTTTTGTTGATATTCTCCCCCTTTTCACCATAAGAATGCCTCCTTTTATAGGCTTTGAGAGGCTCAACCACCTTAGTTATATTTGGAATAGGTTGAGGCTATGACTCCATCAGTTGTGGTATCTCCCTTAGATGCAGCCTAAAGATGAGATTCGAGGCAAACCAGCTCGAATCATTTCTAGATGTCCTTAGAGATAAGGGGGATTTCTTCCCATGATTCTCTCAACCAATCAACGCTCCCTCAAAACTGGCAACATAGTGTTGTAGCGCTCCCTGCTAGGTGGAAAAGGAGCGCTATCACTCCCTGCATGTGAGCAACGGAGCGCTGATCTTCCAAAAGTTCCTTAAGATGCCCATTTCTCAAGGAAAAATATTTTGTTAAGCTTGCCAAATGATGTGTTTTCCTCTTCTAACATGTCTTATAGGATGTATCAAGTGTCTCTATGGTGTCGTTCACCATGTGACATATGCATACCGGAAATGTGACATTTAAAACACTTGCAACAAAAGTGTGACACTTGCGATACTTGCAATAACGATAATGGGACATTATTGAAGTGAGGAATTTGGCGTGTAACAATTGGTTCATCCTTCAAGGAAAGAAACACATGCTTATGTCCATCTTTCTCTACAGAAAAAATGTTCCTCCTTCCAGCATGAATGGATTTCCTGACATACTTCCATGGACTTCCTAACAAAATATTGTAGACATCCATAGGAATTATATCACATAACACCTCATCCTTCTAAGTACCAATTTGAAATTCCACCTTATACTTCTTATTCACCAAGCGTTGATGTCCTTTATGCAACCAAGACACTCTATAGGGAGTGGGATGTGCCATCCTTTTTAATCCTAACTTCTCTACCATTTTTGTGAAAACCAAATTATCTGTACTTCCACTGTCAACAACAACGTTGCAACACTTCCCCTTTGAATTACATACAATACTAAAAAAAAAAATTATTTGTGTTGGCTCACTTGTATCTTCAACATTAAAGACTCCCCTACCTTAGTAGTTTCTTCCTTTTCCACTGCATTAATTGTTTCTTCCCTGGCCTCTGCAACATTTTCACTTCTATGATTTGTTGATTTATTTTCAGGATATTCCCAAGACATTTGTCCTGTCTTTCCACATGTGTAGCATCTAATTTATTTGCCTCCTCTACCTCTTCCTCTAGAGCCAAATATCTTGCATCTGAATTCTCCTCCTCTTGATGGCTAATCTTGAGCTTGAGCTTCTCCCTCCATATTTTGGAGTTTGAAATCATTCTTTGTGATTGGATTCTCCTTTGCCTCTTGTTGGACCTCTTCCTTTGGTTTTCTATCTCTGTTTTCTAGCTATATTATCCTCTTCTTTCGAAGCTTCCTGATAAGAATATTCTATATTTATGAGGGTCAAGAGACTGATTTCATCCTGGATATCATACCTTAAACCATTGATGTACCTTGAAACTTTCTCAGCATAATTCTCCACATGCCCTGCCCTGCCCTGATGTTTAACCTGTAGAATTATTTTGTATACTCTTTTGCTGAAATAGTTTTTTACCTCAGGTTATGCAATTTTTTGAACAAATCAATTGATAATCTTTTGGCATAAACTTGGATTTAAATTTAGCCACCATTTTTTCCCAATTCCTAATCTTTATCTTGCCTTTCTTCCTTTTTTCAGCGTGCAGTTCATCCTACCATAAGTTTGCATGTCCCTTCATCCTGGTCACAACATGCTTAACCTTATTTTCATCATTTATGTCCTCATAGTCTAAATATTTGTCCATTTCATTGATCCAATCAAGAAATTCCTCGACATTCAGGTTCCCCTCATACATTGGGACCTCTATTTTTGGCTCAGATCCAACCTTTGTAACCAGCCTCAACAATTTTTCTTCAACTATTTCACCTCATGGTGCTTCTCCTTATTCTTCAGAGCTAGTTTCTTCGTCTTCAATGACATCACCTATGTCAGGTTCATGTCATTGAGTTAATTCCATGGCTTCCATTCGAGCATGGAATCTCCTCAATTCATTTTGTAGATTTGTTACTATCGCATTTGTAGGCCTACCTCTTCTAGGTGCCATGGACACTGAAGAAAAAGTCCTTTACAACTATAATACCACAAATGATGGCATTACGACTTCAAACCTATAGTACAAAGATAACAAATAGATCTGTGTTGGAGAATTTCTCTCTTCGCAGCCTTAGATCGACTCTTTGTTCTTCTATGTTTGTGCATATTCAATTAGGCGTTAAGCCCCTTATCGACTATATGAACGAACACCAGGTCCAAAAGATAAGATCCTTTACAAATTTCATAGGATTTATTGATCTTGTTAACCCACGAGTGATTCTCAGTGGGAAATATCCTTTCAGTAGTTGATTTGTCCTTCAAACAAATGGTTATATCACTTCCACGTGGTCGAAGTGTTAATACATAGTGAACGTAGCTTAAACGCTCTGACAAGATACTCTAATCCAGCTAAGATCCAAGTCATCTGTGATTTTCCAAGCCCGACCACACTGACCAAGCTTCAGAGCTTCTTCAGACTAGCCAAATTCTACCACAATTTCATGTTGGGATTCTCCCATATTTCATGGGCCCTCAACCAGGCGACCAAGGGTAGTGGTAGGGCCAAGTTCATGTGGGGGAAGGAGAAACAACGAGAATTTGATGATCTGAACCATCGCTTGTGCTCAACTCCAGTACTCTCCTTGCCTGATCTGCAACAACCATTCAAGATTGAGACTGATGCATTTGACTATGTTGTGGGCACAGTTCTCACTCAGCATGGGAATCCGGTGGCATACCATAGTGATACACTCTCCGATATTTTCCGAAAATATCCCACCTATGACAAGGAAATGTAGTCCATTGTACAAGCTTTTCGTCAATGCAAACATTACATTCTGAGGAAAGAGACGATCATACACATTGATCATGAGCATCTGCATTTCATACAAACATGGGGGAAATTACAGAATGACCACCATCAAAAGTGGTCCACCTGCCTGCAACAGTTCCATATCAACATCGAGTATAAGACATGTATCTCCAATCGTGTCCCTGACTTCCTCAGTCAGCCTCCCGTGGCTTCCATCACCATTGTGCTCCATTTCTGTAGACATGAAGCATCTGAGTGACCCCAAATTTATCAGCAAGATCCAGACGTCGCCACCACATATCAGCTCTTGGGTACAGGCACAACTGTCATTGATTTTCAAATTCAGGATGGGAACTTATGCCACCTGGGCCATCTCTATTTTCCTACAAGTGAGCATGCAAAGCTGATTTGGGAAGCCTACTACAATCAGGTGGAAAGACATTTTGTCATAGAGAAAACTGTGGTCATTCTTCAGAAACATTTTTATTGGCCAAAACTTCGACAGGACGTCAACAAGTATATTAGATCTTGCATTTCCTATGCCATTACCAAGCTAGCCATCAAGAATCAAGGCTTATACGCCCCTCTTCCTATTCCCGAGAAGCCTTGGGAATCCATATCAATGGAATATATGTCTGGCTTGCCATCCACCAAGCAAGGAAATGACTGTGTGTTTGTGGTCGTTGATTGGTTTTCTAAGATGGCCATGCTCACAGCCTGTAAGAAGAATGTCACAATGATAGATACTACCAAGCTCTTCTTCGAACGAGTGTGAGTCCACTTTGGGATACCACAGACCATCATCTCCAACCGAGACAATAGGTTGCTCGACACCTTTTGGTCGAGTCTTTGGTCTCTTCTGGACACCAAGCTCATAAAATTAACTACTTTCCACCCCCAAATTGATGGCCAAACAAAGGTTTTCAATCAAATGATTTTTCACATCCTACACATGTACAATTCTAAGCATCCTCGTACATGGGACGACAGTCTCCCATATGTCCAACATAATTAGAACATGGCTCTCCATAGTTCCACCAGCCATAGCCCATTTACGGTGGGTCTGGGATTCCAACCCTTGGGACCCATTGATGTTTCACTTCCTCTTTCCACCACACAAACATGCTCTTCCCCTAATCAGTCTGCGATCGTCAAAGCCACTAGATTCATTGGGAGGATTCAACACATCCGCCAATAGGTCCAAGAGATTTTGCATAAATCCAATGCTAATTACAAGTAGCCCCATGATCAACATAGGGTACCACACCAGTTTTAGGTTGGTGACAAAGTTTGGTTACATTTTCAAAAGGAGTGTCTCACTGGGCCCCATCAGAAGCTTTTCCCACTATGTTATGGGCCTTACACTATCACCAAGGCTGTGGGTAGAAATTATTTTGAGCTAAACACTCCACCCTTCCTTGGTTTGCATCCAGTATTCAATGTGGACATCCTTCGACCATATTTTCCACCATTATTGGACACCTCCGAGATTGCAGAACAACTGAAACCAATAGAGCTCAACCTTGACTGCATGAAACAAGCATCCACTAACTAGATAGTGGACACACATGTCAAGGGAATTTGCCAGCAGTGGATCCAGCTTTATCGAGTTGTCAAGGTAGGGAAACTCCTACACCAAGGCAAGTTTCCTCACCTGGTGGGAGAAATAAATGCAATGGAGACCATTTCTTCCTAAGGAGGGGGGATTGATCCAAGTAGATATCGGTGGCCACCCACCTATTCCAAATGGATCCTCGTGTCCATTTTTGTTCATCACGTTCTTCTATACTACTTTGTAATTGTGGGTTCTACACTTTTGGGGCTGTATGAAGCCCCACACATCCTCCAGGTGGATACGGGTGGCCTCTCGCCTAATCCAACTGGCTTATTTTGTATGTTTTCATGTCAACACATCTTGTTGTACTTCTAGGGATGTTTTGGGGCCCTAAACATTTTTTTTTTGGATTTCCACAGACAAAATGTAGATGAAGTCGGAGTTTGATGGTGGAATGTGTAGCTCTCTGAAATACCTTTCCAATGGGCTATCACAAGCCTAAAAAGAAGGTCGTATGCAAAAGTTAGGACCCTTGGAAGTTCAGTTACCAAATTACACCAACTTACCCATAGGGGCCACATAATGTTTGATCTTTCACCTTCTAGGGTTAGGTTTTTGGATGTCTAGGGTTTTGACATTCATGCGTAATATCAAAAATGTCTTTGTAGCTTCATTGTAATCCACTCTACTCAGATGGATCCATGTAGCATCCACATCTCTTCTCAGAGATAGCTACCACCATTCGAGCAAGTGTTTCAATTCTACAATTTTACAGTCTCAACCTATTTCATTATTTAATAGAAGATATTTTTCACTGGATATTTGTGTTATTCTTCATAGATTTGTGTTTATTGTATTCAGTTTGTTAATCATTTCGTTCCTCTCCTAAATATGGATCAATTTGTGAGCCCAAAAGGCATCACCAACCACTCATATGGTCCACGATTAGTCTTAACAACAGTCTTCCATTCATCCCCTTCTCTTATCCTAATCTGATGGTAACCACTTTTTAAATCAATTTTTGAAAAATACTTGCCCCACTTAAGCAATCCATCAAATCATTTATTCTGGGTAATGGAAATATGTACCTTATGGTAATTTTGTTAATTTCCCTGGAATCAGTGCACATGTGCCATCCACAATCCTTATTTCGGTTGAGAATTGTTGGTATAGCACACAAATTCAAAATTTCTTTCACCATACCTTTGTCTAATGACTCTTGTACCTATTTCTTTATCTCTTCATTCTCTTGAGGGGTCATCCTGTATGTTTCTTTGTTATGAAGACTTGCTCCATGTATCAAATCAATATGGTGACTAATACTTATCAACAGAGGGAAAGCATTAAGTAATTCATCTACTATGATATTAGTGAATTCATCAAGAATACCTTTAACTTCAATAGGAAAATAATCTAGACTTGTAGTAGTAAGTATTACCTTTGGCTTACCAACAAGAGAAAAATGTACCTCCTTTTTCTTCTTGACTTCTTGTAGTAGCTCCTTCCTACTCATCAAAAAATCACTAGGTATAGTTTCTTCTTTGATTAGTGTTGTAGGAAAATTCCCTTGCGGATAGGTGAATATCCTCTTGGATCCTAGACCCCTATTACCAAGATAGAAATATGCTAGCATTGGACACTAACATTCCTTTAAATGTAGTTAAACTAGTCAAAGGGAAAATAGGAAGAAATTATGATGTACCTTTTTCTAAAGCTTGTCCTGGCTTAGTCCAAGATGAACTTGATCTTCAAGCCCCTTAATGAGATCTGAAATCCAATAGACAACAAAGAAAATGCATGCTTCATATTCTACCAAGATTAGTTTAAACTAAATTTATCAACAAAAGACAAGCCTATGCAATCATACACAAACTTGAAGGAAATAGGCGAAGCATATATTAATGAGAACATTACAAGGCACTTACAATCTGTAAATGCAGTTGCAACAACCTCTCCAAGTCCTCCTTGTTCAGCCCCTTGCCCAAAATATCCACGATTAGAATGAAAATACTTTTTGTTGATATTCTCCCCCTTTTCACCATAAGAATGCCTCCTTTTATAGGCTTTGAGAGGCTCAATCACCTTAGTTATATTTGGAATAGGTTGAGGATATGACTCCATCAATTTTGGTATCTCCCTTAGATGCAGCCTAAAGATGGGATTCGAGCCAAACCAACTCGAATCATTTCTAGATGTCCTTAGAGATAAGGGGGATTTCTTCCCATTATTCTCTCAACCAATCAACGCTCCCTAAAAAATGGTAACATAGCATTGTAACGCTCCCTTCTAGGTGGAAACGGAGCTCTAGTGTTCCCTGCATGTGAGCAGGGGAGCGCTGATCTTCCAAAAGTTCGTTAAGATGCCCATTTCTCAAGGAAAAATATTTTTCTAGGCTTGCCAAATGATGTGTTTTCCTCTTCTAACATGTCTTAGAGTATTTATCAAGTGTCTCTAAGGTGTCGTTCACCATGTGACATATGCATAACTGAAATGTGACATTTATGACACTTGCAAAAAAAGTGTGACACTTGCGATACTTGCAATAACAATAATTGGACATTATTGAAGTGAGGAATTTGGCGTGTAACAATTGGTTCATCATTCAAGGGAGACAACAAATGATTATGTCCATCTTTCTCTATGGAATAAGTGTTCCTCCTTCCATCATGAATGGATTTCTTGTCATACTTCCATGGCCTTCCTAACAAAATATGGCAGATATCCATAGGAATTATATCACATAACACCTCGTCCTTGTAAGTACCAATTTGAAATTCCACCTTATACTTCTTATTCACCGAGAGTTGATGTCCTTTATGCAACCAAGACACTTTATAGGGAGTGGGATGTGCCATCCTTTTTAATCCTAACTTCTCTACCATTTCTGTGGAAACCAAATTATCTGTACTTCCACTGTCAATGACAACATTGCAACACTTCCCCTTTGAATTACATACAGTACTAAACAAAAAATTTATTTGTGTTGGCTCACTTGTCTCTTTATTTGACTTGACCAAGATCCTCTTCAACATTAAAGACTCCCCTACCTTAGTAGTTTCTTCCTTTTCCACCGCATTAATTGTTTCTTCCCTGGCCTCTGCAACATTTTCACTTCTATGGTTTGTTAATTTATTTTCAGGATATTCCCAAGACATTTTTCCTGTCTTTCCACAAGTGTAGAATCTAATTTCTCTGCCTCCTCTACCTCTTCCTCTAGAGCCAAATATCCTGCATCTGAATTCTCCTCCTCTTGATGGCTAATCTTGAGCTTGATCTTCTCCCTCCATATTTTGGAGTTTGAAATCATTCTCTGTGATTGGATTCTCCTTTGCCTCTTGTTGGACCTCTTCCTCTGGTTTTCTGGCTATGTTTTCTAGCTATATTCTCCTCTTCTTTCAAAGCTTCCTGATAATCATCTTCTATAGTTCTAAGGGTCAAGAGACTAATTTCATCCTGGATATCATACCTTAAACCATTGATGTACCTTGAAACTTTCTCAGCATAATTCTCCACATGCCCTGCCCTGATGTTTAACCTGTAGAATTATTTTGTATACTCTTTTGCTGACATAGTTTTTTGCCCCAAGTTATGCAATTTTATAAACAAATCAATTGATAATCTTTGGGCATAAAATTAGATTTAAATTTAGCCACCATTTTTTCCCAATTCCTAATCTTTGTCTTGCCTTTATTCCTTTTTTTAGCGTGCAGTTCATCCTACCATAAGTCTACATGTCCCTTCATCCTGGTCACAACATTCTTAACCTTGTTTTCATCATCTATGTCCTCATAGTCTAAATATTTGTCCATTGCATTGATCCAATCAAGCAATCCCTTTACATTCAGTTTCCCCTCATACATTGGGACCTCCATTTTTGCCCCGGATCCAACCTTTGTAACCAAGCTCAATAATTGTTCTTCGACTATTTCACCTCATGGTGCTTCTCCTTCTTCTTCAAATCTAGTTTCTTCGTCTTCATTGACATCACCTATGTCAGGTTCGTGTCATTTAGTTAATTCCATGGCTTCCATTCGAGCATGAAATCTCCTCAATTCATTTTGTAGATCTGTTACTATCGCATTTCCAGGCCTACCTCTTCTAGGTGGCATGGATACTAAAGAAGAATTCCTTTACAACTATTATACCACAAATGATGGCCTTACGACTTCAAACCCATAGTACAAAGATAACAAACAGATCTGTGTTGGGGAATTTCTCTCTTCGCAACCTTAGATCGACTCTTTGTGCTTCTGTGCTTTCTCATATTCAATTAGGCATTAAGCCCCTTATCGACTATATGACCGAACACCAGGTCCAAAAGATAAGATCTTTTACGAATTTCATAGGATTTATTGATCTTGTTAACCCGCGAGTGATTCCCAGTGAGAAATATCCTTTCATTAGTTAATTTTTCCTTCAAAAAAATGGATATATCACTTCCACATGGTTAAAGTGTTAATTTAGAGTGAACGTAGCTTAAAGGATCCGATAGGACACTTCGAATACCATTTAATCATGACCATTGGTTCTAATATCTGACAGATGGTCAGATTTGCATCTCAAAGTATGGGCAAAGACCCTCTACTAGTTGTTGATTAGCTTCCATATGGACGACAAAGATATATCCTCACACTATTTCAACTTTCCTTTTCAGCCATTGATCATCACTAAGAAGGACAATCCAAATCTCATTTTTTGGTTTGATCTTCGGAGTATGTTTGGAAGCACTATCTAGAAAACTTTGAAATTGCTTCCCTAATGGATGACCAAGATTCTCTTTCGGAGTCATTTCGATTATATGATATCCACCGTAGGTATCCCTTTCTCTGATGAACAGTCATGGTTTGTTGTCGGGGTACTGTATTCAGAGTTAAATGAGGAATGAATCTCTAAAATCTCTCTCCATTCAACGATCTAGATTACTCCCCTAATATCCTAGAGGACGACTTGGATCTATTGCATGAAAAACAAAGCTACAAGGGAATATTCCTTGTTGATTTTCTTCGATAACTTTACACTGAACTATTGGAACAAGCTCTGAAATGAGAGCTTTGATGAACAATATATCTCTCACGAGGATCTACTCTGATTGACGGCTAGATATTCCTCTCACAATCTTAGCGTTGGAGTTGAATTTGGACCGTGACTTCGATATAAGGATTCTAAAACACATACAACATATTCTTATCTGGATTCGATGGACGACTAACTAGAGCCATTGATTTGGTAGTTCTGTTCTCCCAGATTTAATCACAACCGTTGAATTCTAGACTTCTAAAGCTCGCAAAACATGCCAAATTTGACTTCGATTCTTTGATCAATCCTTGCAATCATGATCACCTCCACTCAATTCTCTCAAAGAACTTGTAAATTTTAACAATCACACACACATAAGAGCATATATGCATGGACACAATATTTATTGAAATGGTCGAAGGAATAAAATTACACATTGATGCTATGTTCCTTCGTGGTCTCACAGACCTTGACAAAAACACACAATATCACCACTTTGCACTCTTTCTAACCTCTCCCATTACACCAATAATAAAATAAAACTTGGTTCTCTTGGCTAGCTCTCAAATTACCAAAATCCCGAGCTATCTCAACAAGCCCAAAATCTAGACATTATTCCTACATATCAACAACTAAAATCAATAGCAATCAAAACTATCAAACATAAGAAATATGCTAAGATGTCTTCTAGAAATATCTAACTCTAAAAACTAAATAAAAATTAGGAAACCAACTCCATTGGTAAATGTTTTACGACCACTTGGTTCAATCTAAAATTTTCACTTGGCATATGCTTCTGCATCACCTCTCACCGTGCTACACTATGAAGTCACCCCAAAACAAAGTCATCCACGACAACTTGACTCCACTTTCCAATGCACAAAGAAATGCATGTCCATACTTCCTTTGCCCCATTAATTCGTCACTCGACCATGTTGTTGTGTCTATGTTATATCCTTAATGTTCACCCTACAGGCCAGAAGGGAATTCAGAAGACGATGTAAGCCAAAATGTACCTCTTTTCCAAGACTTTTCTTTGTTATATAGTTATTTGGATGAGACTTGGGAGAGATTCTAGATATTCTAAAGGCCACTAGAGACTCAAATGTTGTGAGTTCCTAGGCCCTTTCCATGAATATACAACTCATCCCTCATCTATCTCCTCGTAACTCCCTGAATCTAGAAGTTTCATGGTTCATCACTTTTTGAACACTGTTGTCATGAGATGGTCACCTCTTGTTGTCCATTGTGTGTCTAGCGATGATCTCCAAAAATGGATCAAATCTTAGGAAAAATATGCATTTTGGCTTACATCCTCTTCTGGATTCCCTTCTAGCCTGTAGAGATTACTTGGGCATGGGTTTTTCTCTTTCTTTGTCGAAACATGGTTGAGGTGAAGCATAACCATTCCAATTCATAGAGAGGTAGACTGTTATAGACTTAATTTCCACCCTACGGTCCAGAAGAGAATCCAAAAGAGTATGTAAGATAAAATGCACCTCTTTCCCAAGACTTGCCTTTGTTATATAGTTCTTTGGAGGAGGCTTGGGAGAGCTTCTAGATATTCTAGAGGCCACTAGAAACTTGAATGATTTGAGTTCCTAATCCCTTTCCACGAAGATACAACTCATCCCTCACCTATCTCCTTGTAACTCCATGAATCTAGAAGTTTAAATGGTCATTGCTTGGTGAACATTATTGTCATGTGATGGTCATCGCTTGTTGTCCACTATGTGTCGAGCGATGATATCCAAAAAGGGCTCAAATATTAGGAAAAAGGTGCATTTTGAATTACATCCTCTTTTGTATTCCCTTCTCGCTTGTAGAGTGGAAATTAAGGCTATAAAAGTATACCTATCTATGCCTTGGAATGGTTAAGATTCACCCTCAACCATATTTCCCCAAAGCAAGAGAAGCGTCCATGCCCAAGTAATATCTTCATGTTTCAATCTGTCTATTCTCCCAATCCTCCAAATGAAGGAAAGTCCTCAACTCACCTCCTTTCATCAAGTCACCTCTCCGCAACTCAAAATTTTCAATGGGTTTGGCCAACACACCCTCACTCATCAAACAACACAATGAACTTTCCAAATTTCTCCAAGTACAATGAGTCACCTCAAAGAACTTCCATGCCTTAGGCACATTCGAACGAATACTTATGATAGCCTCAACCAACGACCCTACCAGATATTCGAGTCATTGCACAATCATTCGTAAGTCACCAAGGTGTGTTCTGCCTCATCCAATGTCCCATACTAAAGGTGAGTGAACACCATCCAAGTCACTTGGTCTACATTCTTCCCATCCAAGTTGGTTTCCAACAATTCTTGGTCAACTTCTCTGCTGACTCCATCCATCTCCTAGAATGGGACTGCCTTTCTCCTCTTGAAAGAATCCAAACTATGGTGTTTTCATCGCATCTGTCAAGTCAATGCATGGCCCAATGATTCTAGCTAAGTCACCAAGAAACATGGCGCCTCATCCATCCTCTCAAATTAGACACGTACAAAATTCACTACGCACTTCACCCCAACGACCTGTCCAACACACCTCATCAAAGAGTTAGGAAGCTTCCTCAAGCCACCTCCACAGATACATCCAAATATTCCTAAGTCCATGACATAACTCGTTCAAGTAGGTCACCCAAGTAGGTTTCCCAAGCTATCTACACATTCACCCCATCAAAGTATCCTTGGGCCACTAGGAAGGGCGTCCGCCTTCCATCACCAACCAGTAGGAGATATTTAGTATGTAGTTAGTAATTATTGTTGTAATCTTCTCTTGCCAGTCTGGTCAAGTAGAGAATAGATGAATAATAATTAGTATGTCAGTTTTGGTCAGTTAGTCACTTTGTAAAAAACCCTCGCCAATCTAGTTAGTCAGGGTTCTTCCTAAATAAATTTTAGTTTATCAATTGTGTCAATCCATTGCTGCAGAAATAACAATTACTAGTCTAGTATGAAAGGTGTGGCAAAAATAAAAGAAACAACATCTTTTGTAACTGCAGTTGTTGCAGAGGAAAGATTCTCCCTACATAGTATTAATAGGGTGCTCCTCTCTTAGAAATGTATGGATGGTATTTTTTTGTTTTTCACATCTCTTCTTCTATTACTTGTTGCATTTTTTTGTGTGTGTACTCTATTTATATGTGTTGCACCCCTTCTAATCTCAATTACAAATCAATTAGTATCGGATCCTGGATCCAAGACAAATTTTTCTCAACCATAGTATTCATAAGAGAGGCCATCCAACAATTTTTTTTTCTAAGAGCCAGACGTCCTTCTCAATACTTCCAATGCACCCTCCTTAGGTCTTCCAACACATTCATATTTCACCATTATCCACACACCCTTTTCAGGGTACCAGGTTCCTTCTCATTGCACTAAGGAGTTCAGGGATTCTCACTACAACATCTAATGACAAATCAACATCTGCGGTGAATTAAAATTATGCCATCGTGAAAAGAGTTGTCTATAAAGGATTCTACATCCACTGCCACAACTCTAATTCAGGATTTAACAATGGATATATAGGATCTACTCTACATGCAACATTGCAGAGCTCTAACATCCATGCATCTCAATACACACTTCCAATTACTGATTTTTTTTGGGCGAAATGAATGGCGAGAATGTTGACTCTTGTCTTCACAATGTTTCCACATACTTTTGTAAATGTCTTGATATGATAGAAGACATGAAGCTTAAGATCGCTAGTATACAACTCAAGGGAATTGCACAAACATGGTGGGACACTCAGCTAGAGAATTATTCCTGGCTCATGGACATAGGCGACTCGATTGAGACACATACACCACACATTGCGACGTAGGATGGGTTCTGCCAAGCTCTCAAAGATCGCTTCTACCCAATAGACTATCGCCAGAACATCCTCACTAGATGGTTGCAACTCTGTCAACTTGCCAATAAATTCATCCAGGGATATGTCGACATCTTCTGCAAATTTCACATCCAACTGCACATTTTCAATTCAGAAAGAGGTACTGATTGTAAAATTTAATTATGGTTTGTTAACAGTTTTTTGTCATGAAGTTGATTTGTTTGAGAGTTATTCCTTGGACAAGGAATTTCTTTGGGCCTTGGTTGTCGAGCATAAGTGGATGCTCAAATCCACCCACCCCAACCTATATTAGAACTTTCTATTGTTGGTCCTTCTCATGTTACCCCTAGCTCCACCTACACCCCTCAAAATGTTTCCCCTGTATCACCCTCCACACCCCGAACAATGCCTTGGTGTACCTTACACAATACCAACTTTCATTCTTTGGCTGACTATCAGGAACTTCAAAACCTTTTCCCCAACAAAACTCTTTTTGCAGAGATCACCCAGTGTGATTCCCATGACCCTCCTGAAATCGTTTCACTCGAAATACTATAGAAGTTGATCCATATCTAATTTTGATGACCACCAATGAACATGACACCTCTTTTATGCCCATGTTTACCCACAATTGTCAAATTAAGCATGGATTTGATACTTTGATCCTAGACAACAGAAGCGAAAATAAATTCATTGCACAAGACTTGGTCCAACTCCTACAACTCCCAACTACTCAACACCGTGAACCATATCAACTCAGGTGGGTACAAAAGGAAGGCCCACACCTCACTGTATCTCAGTGTTATGCGATGACCTTTTCTATTATCCCTTTCCGGGATACTATGGTGTGTGATGTTTCTCCTTTAGATTGTGCTAACATGTTACTTGGAATCCCCTACCAATAGGACCGAAACGTTGTTAATCGTGCTAAATTTCATAAATACATTTGCAAAATGAATAATGCACCTATGAGCTTACCTCCTCTACTCCTCACTCCACACATCCTCTGACCAAACAAGAAACCATTAAAAAAGTCACTTTGAACAAATATGTTTCCTTTTGTT
This sequence comes from Picea engelmannii, assembly GCA_009831015.1. Classification (NCBI taxonomy): domain Eukaryota; kingdom Viridiplantae; phylum Streptophyta; class Pinopsida; order Pinales; family Pinaceae; genus Picea; species Picea engelmannii. The sequence goes on from ML784178.1 coordinate 116,296, forward strand.
TGGTTCTCCCTATTAAACTAGACCCTATGACCAAGCCAACACCTTATGACATGGATCCCCCACTCCCAAAAGTTACCAATGCCTTCCCCCAACCCACGAGACTGCCCCCGTCTTTCTCTATTGATCACACCACTGATATCGTTCTGTAAGCCTCTTTTCCCAACACCCCTTCATACTGCTTCTATCCCTGAAAGGTTGTTGTGATAGTGCGCCAACCTGGCCAACTTCTGAATTTTGGCCCTACTCTACCTTCATCTTCACCTTGTGTGTCTCCAACATTTATTTTTCCAAAGTAGGTTTTTAGTCTAGTAGTCTCATCCAAGAGATTATGTACTCCAAAAAACGTGTCAACATATTATAATACTTTGTATGGAATTTCCTCTTTTTCCAAATAGATTATTGAGAAAGATTCAGGCAAACAAAATTCTTCCAAATGTAGTATAGCTGGGAAAAATCATCTACAGAGGAATCCCTTCTTAGTTGGAGTAGTAAATCAGATAGGGTGTATTGGACACACCCATTTTTATTCTAGGGAGATTCAACACATAGATCAACATTCCACCCACACTTTCACTCAATGCCATCTTCAGGTAGTAGTTGCATTACCAACTACACCAAATCATGCAAAACAGAGGCCTGATGAATTTCACATGCCATTTTTCTTTCAGCCAAAAGATTGTATGTGGCTCTTGTGGGACATGCACCAATTCAGAAGAAAACATTATCAGCTACGCCCACTCATATATGGTCCTAACACAGTTTGAGAAAGAATTGGAATGAATGTAGTGCACATTTCCTCATTTGTTGGCAGAAGAGGGGATGCTTCCAGATATAAACATAGAGGAATTAGTCCACTAGGAAGGGTGTCCACCTTCCTTCACCAACCAGTACAATATATTTAGTACGTAGTTAGTAATTACTATTGTAATATGCTCTCGCCAGTCCAGTTGAGCAGAGCGTAGCTGAATAATAATTAGTATGCCAGTTTTGATTTGTTCGTCACTTTGTAAACAACCCTCACTAGTATATTTAGGTAGGGTGCTTCCTAAACAAGTTTTAGTTTATCAGTTGTGTCAATCCATTGCTGTAGAAACAACCATCGCCAGTCTAGTATGCAAGGTGTGACAAAAATAAAAGAAGCAATGTATTTTTTAATTGCATTTGTTGCAGATGAAAGAGTTTTCCTGCATAGTATTAATAGGGAACTCCTCTCTTGGAAATGTATGGATGGTATTTTTTCTATTTTTCACATCTGTTCTTCTGTTACTTGTTGCATTTTCTGTGTGTGTGTACTATGTTGCTACATGTTGCACCCCTTATGATCTCAATTGCAGATAAGTCCCAACTCTTACAAGCATTTTTTGAATCTACACCACTTGAGTCACCCTCAAGTCTATCAGTTTTCACAGCATAAACAGAATACACTTGAACCACCAATTCATCCGACTTCCCTTCAAAGAAATCACTGCAACACTTAGGAAATTCAATAACTAAAAAAAAACATACCTTTCCAATGACATCCTTGGTTGCACCCATGGTTCAATTCTGTTGTCCTAGACCTCTTCTTTCCTAAGAAACCTACTCTTCACATTAACTCCCCTCAATCATTGTCTGCATCTCCATAAACCTGTAAGGCCTTCACTAGAACACAAGGCTAAGTCCATCCATCCAATTCAGAAATTCATCTAAGTCCAAAACTTTGCATGCAACCAACCAAACTCATCTCCAATGTCTTTCCATCTCTACACCTTGAATACTTCCACTTCAAGGAACCATGCACCCACTGCCTGATTGCTAAGTCATATTGTTGTCAATTGACTGTTGTAATTCAATGAAGAGCTACCTCATCTGAACGCTGCGATCAACCCACTCATCCAAAAACATATCTCAACTCAATTGTTTTTCTTGGCGATGCATGACATGAAGATGTCATGATGGAAACATGCCCAACCAATTGCCTACTATGAGACTACTCTAGGTCACCCTAGGTCTTCCAACACACCTAAGTGATTCACCTTGTTGCAACCTAGAACTGATCACTTCACAATCACTTATGTGGTCACGCTCTACAATAACTTTTGCAGTTAGATCTGTGACAAGTCATGCGACAAATCGTGCGTTCATCTTCCTTTCCCAAGTGCTCAATTCACCCAATGAACTCTGCACTTGGTCTCTCTAAGGTGTGCATGATAGGTCCAGCACTGACTTATGTCACACATCAAACCAAATGAGTCTGTGACCAAACTTCCTCTACGATCAAGTTTGCGACAAGTTTTGCGATGAACTCTATGATGAGTTCTGTGATCATCCACTCTGTCCAAGTGCTTTGTTTCACCACAAACTCTGTTGTCGGTCTATACAAGGTATGTGCCAAACCAACCTTCCACCATGATATCAATCGAACCTCTCTATAAGTTTGATGCAAAGTCTACGATGAACCAACATGCTCCATCGAATAGTTCACCAAGTTTGTGAATGTTCCCACCGAACTGTCTTTGCAATAAATTGTCTTTTCAACAAGTGCGCCCCACCACAATTTTTTTGACTGCAAGAGTGGTGAAGAGCACCAAATGACTCTTATACCATATGTCACGTCTCCACAGTGTGCCTTGCGATCATGCACCTTTTGAGGGCATGCGACACCATGACATTTCTCTCTTGGCTACTTGGAAACAATAAGGACACTTCTTCCAAACTACGCCTCTTCACCTAGAGCATACCCATACTTCGTTATATGATACCAACGAGTCACACTCATACTCTAGTGCAACTCTTGTATACTTATACATTTGTTAACAAATTAACACTTAGTCATATATAAGAATACATCCATGAAACAAAGAGAACACTTGCAAAAAAAACAAGAGAAATACAGATATAGTGTGGGTGACATAAACAATGCCTAACACTTGACTAAGTCTTTGTTATTGCAAAACAATTACAATATGAGGACTATTGGCTCGATTTACAACTAGCCAAAGCCACATATTCATTACACCAAGACTTTATGTCGCAACCTTCTGTGGTGTAGCTCAGATGTGCCCTAAACTGCAAACTTGTTGTATCTTCTCTGCTACAAGGCTTCACATAGACCTACGTTTTTTTCTCCTAGCATGCCTCCTTAGACCTGTGACAAGACTTCCTCCAAACTCAACCAAAAAAGGTCTCCCAACACATAATCACCTCAAGAAAACAAAATTCCTCCCATGTGGAGCGACTTGGATTCTTGAGGGAGCTTGCCTCTCTTCATCTAAGTCTACCTCAGAATCATAGAGATGATATTTCTCTCCTTCTTCTTCAAATATTCCTTCCTTGGTTGTGCACCCTTTTTCTCTTATAGGGACTCCAAAAGTCACCATCGTGAACTGTCGCGTCCTTTGGGGGTGTCATGTCACTTCGTGAACCTATGTGTCCAAACAAACAATAGTACCCCTTCGCGGACCCCATCACCCAAACAAATCTTTGTGCCCCTTCACAAACCCGTTTTAGGGACCTAACCTCCCTAACCCCTCACGTGGGTAGAATAATATATTTTTCATGTAATAAAGGTCGATATTAATAAGGCCTGGTAATAAGGAAGAATAAGTCAAATGTAAGAAGAACTAATAGAAGCTTCCACTTCTAGAAAGATATTCCTCTAAAGTGTTTTTTTGGTAGATAGATTTAGTATAAATAGAATTCGAGAGCATGAGAAGTCTTTTTTCTTGAGAATTATTGTAATAGAGTGTTTCTTTGTTGGAGGTTTCCCCCTTGAAGAGGAAAGTGAACATTGTTTCCTATCAATAAAGGTATTATTTTGGTGTTGTGGTTCCTTATATTTTGTTATTCCACTATTATTCTCTACATTTTTTTGTTTTATGCTATTATAATAGATCTTGTACCTAACAAGTGGTATCAGAACACTTTCCTTGGCAGGAATTGTGGGTTATTTATTTTCAGAATAGAGATGTGTTCTGGCGTCTTAAAACTACAATGATCTGTCGTTAGATGTAGAAAATACAAGATGTTTTTAAGATCATATTGTTGGACACCATTGTAACCCCTATTGGTACCCCTTAGAGTGGTAGTGCATCAAAAAGCACCTATATACAGACTATCCTAAGTATCCTAAAACTCTCCATAGATCAATCGATCGGTTGCCTGACTGCTATAGTGTCACTGAGAACAACACTTGGGAAGATACTCTCTAGTATATGTGTAATCAAGTAGTATGACTAAAGGTATGGCCTAGCCTCCTTAGTTGGTGCCCTGAGATATTGGGTCAAGTACTACTATTCGACCTCACACGTATATTAGAGAGCTATAGCACAGGGTAAACCCTTGTTTGTAGGAACCCTAAAATCCCTAACCTTTGGGATGGAAACAAAATAGACAAGATCTATTGTCGTGAAACCTTGCCTCCTGCATTATGGTTTCCCAATTAATACACATTTTTTCCTTCCTGAATTCTTATTTGAAACCTATCCCATTGGATTCCTCTTTTCATCCCGATCGTAGTAATACCTATAATTTTTCAATGTTTTGTTTTTCTCTGTGGTCTAAACCCTCTCCCAACCTCCTTATTCGGGACCTACCCCATTGGATTCCCCTTTTCACACTGATCGTCATGATACCCTTCACCCACAACCCATTTTTTGCATGCACCCACCCACCCCTTCTCTGTGCCCCATTTCACCATGACCCACACCCGCAGCCAAGACTTTGAATCATGCCTCAATGCCTTGTCATTTGATTCCTCTATGACCCAGAAGGAAATGCGACAAATCAATGCCAATATTACCACCATCAATTCCAACATGCATTCCTCCATAGACGCCAAAATGAAAAACCTGGAATAGGACATGACGAAGGACCTCTCTGCCCACATGGAATGTCAAATTTCAAGCCAAATTGAATCCTTTATTGTCCATCTCTTCACCAAAATGAATGTTCTTAGAGACCTTACCTCATCTGACCAACCTTTTCACCTCAAAGGTGATACTTCCTCCAATTCCCATACTTTTCAGTCCCATCAATTTCAGCGTGACCTACGCCTTCCAAGAGTTGATGTGAACAAATTTGATGGCCCAGATCCCATGGGTTGGGTCACCCAAATGGATCACTACTTCTCTTTGCATGGCATTACCGATGAGTTCTCCAAACTCCATTATGGTGTTCTCCATTTGGATCCTAAACACTAGCATTGGTGGAAATGGCGTAAAAAGGCACACCAAGGGTATGTGGCTTGGACATAGTTTTTTGCATATCTCTATGATCGCTTTGACACTGACACCCATAATATAGGAAGTTTGACCAAGTCGAAACAAACTAGCCCAAGGGAAGAGTTTATAGCTCCCTTTGAGCAATTAGCTTTCAGAACGAAGGGCATGAAAGATGTTTTTTTTTCAGGGAATGCTTTATCAGTGGCCTCAAGAATGAAATATGTGCCCATGTCCTCATGGCTCGCCCCCAGACTTGGTTGGAAGATTAAAAATTGGCCAAGGAAGTACAACAAGTTATCTCATCCCAAACCAGAAAAAACACCCTTTATTCCTCACCCTAAACCCACCCTTCCCGTCCCTCTTGCCCCTCCCCTTAAGATCCAAAAATTGACTCAGGATGAAATGGTTGAACACCAACTCAAGGGTCTTTCTTATAATTGCGATGAAAAGTATTTTTGGGGGCACAAGTGTAAGGAACATAAGATTTTTATGGCTATGTCTGAGGATATTTATGAAGAAGAGGAAGATGTTTCTCATGTACCCGAGCTACCCCCACCAACTGATCTTAATCATTCCTCTACTCCACCCAAAGTTGAACCACTGGTTTCTTTGAATGCACTCACAGGTTTCTCTACTCCCCAAACCCTCAAGTTAATTGGCTACATTGAGAACCAAAAATTCATCATTCTAGTTGACAGTGGAAGCACCTATAATTTTATTCATTGTCGCATTGCCCAAGAAGTCGATTTCTATATCCATCTAGTTAATAATTTCCAAATCATGATTGCCAATGGGGGTTCCGTGAAATGTGGAGGGCGTTGTGAAAATGTGTGCCTCCAAATTGGTCAATACCATCTAAAATCTCATATGTTTTCTATTGACATGGGTGGTTGTGACATTGTACTTGGTGTGGAATGGCTATGCACTCTCGACCCTATCACCATGGATTTCTTGAAATTAACCATGCAATTCCAGCAAGAGGGCCACCAACACTAGTTCCAAGTCATCACTGCAAGGTCACCATAGATCATTAGTTCCCACTAAATGGAAATACTCGTCATAAAAGGTCATTCTGGAATGATTTCCCAACTTCATTCCATTCATGCATTTGAGAAACCCTCTGTACATCCTGACCTCCAATATATCCTCTCCCAACACCAAGTTGTGTTTCAAACCTCCCAGGGACTCCCCCCTTCTCAAGATGTCCATGATCATTCCATTCCTCTAGTTTCAGACAATCTTCATCCCAATGTTCTCCCTTATCATCATCCCTTCGCCCAGAAGAATGAAATTAAGAAGATTGTTCAAGAATTGCTCGAAGCCGATGTCATCCGTCCCAATACCAATCCCTATTCTTCTCCAGTAGTCATGGAACTCAAGAAATAAGGTACTTGGCGCATGTGTCCTAATTTTTGAGCTCTCGACAAACTTACCATCAAAGAAAAATTTCTCATTCCCGTCATTGATGACCTTTTGGATGAATTAAGTGGTGCTCATTATTTTATCAAACTTGATCTCCGCTCTAGCTACCACCAGATTCATATGAAGGAAGAAGACATTCCCAAGACTGCATTCACAACTCATGAGGGTCACTATGAGTTCTTGGTTATGCCATTCAACCTTTGTAATGCTCCCTCCACTTTTCAAAGTCTCATGAATGATTTCTTTTGTTTTTTCCTCCGTGATTTTGTCTTGGTTTTCTTTGAAGATATTCTCATCTATAACAAAACTTGGCAAGCCCATCTTGCCCATGTGGATCAAGTTCTCCAACTACTGTCTCAACACAAAATTTTTCTTAAGCAGTCTAAATGTACTTTTGGATCCTCTGAAGTTGAGTACCTAGGACATATTGTAGGCAAGGATGGTGTTCGAGTGGATCTGAAGAAAATTGAAGCTATGCAGGATTGGTTGTGCTCGAAAACTCTTAAAATTCTGCATGGCTTCCTGGATTTGACGGGCTATTATCGCATGTTTGTTAAAAATTATGGAAAAATTGTCACTCCCCTCACAACGCTCCTTAAAAAGAATGCTTTTAGTTGGACTCCAACAACTGACCATTCCTTCCAAGCTTTGAAAACAACTATGTGCACTACTCTGGTTCTAGCTTTCCCAGACTTCAACAAGACCTTTGTACTGGAGTGTGATGCGTCGGGGAAAGGCATTGGAGATGTCCTCATGCAAGATGATCGGCCTTTGGCTTTCACTAGCAAACAATTGTGCGAGCGCCATTTGGGTCAATCCACCTATGAAAATGAAATATTCACTATTATGCACGATGTGGATCTCTGATGTCTTTATCTCCTAGGGCAATGCTTCCAAATAAAAATTGATCATCAAAGCCTCAAGTATTTTCCGGAACAAATAATTTCTTCACCGGTGCAAGAAAAATGGGTAACCAAACTATTTGGATATGATTATGAGATCATTTACAAAAAAGGAAAAGAAAATGTGGTGGTGGATTCCCTCCAGTTGGTTACAACCACAAGCAGTCTTGGACTAGTGTGAATGTCGTCTCCGCCGGCGCACTATCAATGAATTTTTAGTTTAGTGGAAGGACACAACCAAAAGATGCCACTCAGGAGTCGGCTACCATTCTGTATCAATTTCCTCATCTCAAGCCTTGAGGACAAGATTGTTTTTAAGGGGGAGGGCATGTTAGGGATCTAACCCCTCACGTAGGTAGAACAATATGTTTTCCATGTAATAAAGGTCGATATTAATAAGGCCTAGTAATAAGGAAGAATAAGTCTAATGTAAGAAGACCTAATAGAAGCTTCTGCTTCTAGAAAGATCTTCCTCTAGATTGTTCTTTTGGTAAATAGATTTAGTATAAATAGGAGTCGAGGGCATACAAAGTCTTTGTCTTGAGAATTATTGTAATATAGCGTTGCTTTGCTGGAAGTTACCTCCAAGTGAACATTGTTTCCTATCAATAAATGTATTAGTTTAATGTTGTGGTTCTTTATGTTTTGTTGTTTCACTATTATTTTTTGTAATATTTTTGTCTTCTGCTATTATAATAGATTTAATACCTAACAACATGTTCGCATTTTGGTATCTAACTTGAAAGTAATTAAAATGTTATGTTTCAGAAATACAATTCCATCAACTCCCACCCAATCACAATAGATAGTTCCAGACGGTATAGAGCGATAGAAAAGTGCAAACATGATGGAAATAGAACGCGCAAGTGGGTCATGGAGACACGATGCAGAGCGAGAGAGGATGGTAATTGTTGATTATCATCTTTGTTGTAGCATGTATTTTCACAAGCTATATAAATATCTTATAGTTGATTTTGCTTCCATGCATGGAGGGGCTTTTGCTTTAGTATCTTTAGCTAAAGGGATTTTTTCCTTACCACAATGCAATTGCAGCTTAAAGTTTTTTTTCTGGGAGAAGTTTCAATGTAGCTTCGAGGTACGGAGTAATCTTGTATTAAGAGTGTTTTCAATTTCGTTGGAGAAGGCACACGCTAGTGCATGCTCCACATGTTATGAGATCATGTTGCAACAAAGCGCAGATGCCATTTTATATATTATATAATATTTTACAAATCTTTTGAAAGTTATAATAAATGTTGATGTTGCAATAAAGTGCAGATCCCATTCTATATATTATATAAATTCAAGATTTTGCAAATCTTTTGAGAGTTATAATAAATGGTAGAGAAGTTTGAGAGTTATAATAAATGGTATAGAAGTTTTTTTTTTTGTTGATTTTCACATGGGTTTGTAATCTTTTAATGTCTTTTCATGGCTATGATAAATGGCATATAAGTTTTTTTGGTTGATTTTTATTTGGCGTTTATAATTTTTAATTTCAAATTACATGAATAATAAAAAGTTCGTGTTGTTGTGTCTTGAAAGCTATACATATGATATTAAAAATTATTCTCTTTTTTTTTTTTTTTTTCATGATATCTTATTTTTAATTCCAAATTAAATTCAAATCCTAACAAGTTCATTTTGTTGTGTTTTGAGAGCTACACAAATGATATTAAAAAATTATTTTGTTGATTTTTTCAATGATATTTTAATTTTTAATTTCAAATTAAATTTAAATCACCATTTTTAAATGGTTTCTCAAACTTTTTTTATTATTTAAAGTTAAGTAAATGTTTAATAAAATAGAGGTTTAAGGGTTTAATGCGATTGTGATTAAACATCTTTTTTTAAACTAAATATTTAGATAATGTGTTCAAAAAAAAATTGGAATATATCTTACATGATTGGTGTGTTGGAATGAGTATGGAACCTGGTACGAACTTGGTTCCGGTGGGAGCTTGCCTGAATGTAGTTTAGATAGGCGTTCGGCTCTGGCTACATTGGCGGAGTGGAAGCTGAGATTGGCGAAGTGGGAACTTGCCTAAATGAAATTACCTAGAGACAGGTAGGTTTTTTTAAATCCGATGTAGAGTTTCGAGAAGAGTTAATGAAGAAAAGACAATTGAACTACATGATGGATGTCGATTTTAATTAGCCTAGTGTCAGATGAAGGGCTAGAGGAGGGCCATCTGTCAGGTCTTGATACAATTGGATGCGGGGAGGAAACGAGGAACTTGGGGATTATCAACGACCTTTTTGCATAAGAAGCATTGGGTAGGCCTCTTTCTTTGTTAGTAGCCAAGACCTCTCTGGAACATGACTTTCTTGTTCCTCAGTCGAGGTTGAACAAGCTCGCCAAGGTTGGAAACTTTCCCAAAAGGGGGGTGGAACTTCGGAGGCCACTTGGTGTCCAAAGAAAACATCCCTCACGCCTTATTGAGGGAAAGGAGAAAGCAGAGGGGGGAGTTGGAACTAAATTTTCTGCGGAAGGGCCTATGGGAAACAACGGGAGAATAGGGGAAATCAATCCGTGGAAACCAAGGCGACAATGTTCCAAGATGGTGTTGGGAAGAGATGTGGGTTTGCAGGAGGTTGCGGTGCTTTCAACCTGTTTCTATTTTAATTGATTCAGGAGAAATCCATTGTTACATTGATCCTAAAATAGTGGATAGATTACATTTTGAGAAAAGTAAACTTGGAAAATCAAGTTTGGTTCAGTTAGCCACTGGAACCAAAAGGAGAATCCATGATATGGTCAGAAGTTGTTCCATAAGTCTTAATGGTGTGAATACTGGTGTCGATCTAAATATCATACCATTGGGGTCTTATGATATTCTAATTGGAATGGATTGGTTGGACAAGCATCATGCTATCCTAGATTTTCATAGAAAGACATTTACTTGTCTTGATGAAGATGGAAATCAGAACATTGTGAAAGGAGTTCCAAGACCCATCTCTATAAGGGAGATTTCAGCCTTACAGCTAAAAAGATCTTTTAGGAAAGGATGCCAATTGTATCTAGCTCATGTGGAAGATCCAGATAATACCAAGGGACCAAGCCTTGAATATTTCTCGATACTACAGGAATTTGAAGATGTATTCCAAGAAATATGAGGGTTGCCACCAAGAAGGGAGATATATTTCTCAATTGTTTTAGTGCCCGGAGCTGCCCCTGGTGTCAAAAACACCTTACAGAATGAACACACCAGAGTTAAAATAATTACAAATGCAGTTGGAGGAATTGTTGAAGAAAGGGTACATACATCCAAGTGTTTCACCTTGGGGAGCACCAGTACTTTTTGTCAAAAAGAAAGATGGAACCTTGAGGCTATGTATTGACTTTCGACAACTGAATAAGTATACTATAAAGAACAAGTCTCCTCTACCCATAATTGATGACCTCTTTGATCAGCTAAGAGGAGAAAAGATATTTTCAAAGATTGACCTAAGGTCAAGATACCATCAGGTAATAATCAAGGAAGAATACATTCATAAGACAACCTTTAGGACCAGGTATGGGCATTATGAATTTGTAGTGGTGCTATTTGGACTGACCAATACACCAGATGTCTTTATGTGCTTAATGAATGGCATATTCAAAAATTATTTGGATAATTTTATCATAGTTTTCTTGGATGACATACTTATCTATTATAAGTCTGAAAGAGGAGCATGAACATCACTTAAGACTGGTGTTGCAAGTGCTGAGAGAACATCAATTGTATGCCAAGCTAAGTAAGTGTTCTTTTTGTCAAAAGAAGATCCAATACTTGGGACATATTATTTTAGAGAAGGGCATAGCAGTAGATCCAGACGGGATGGCCAACACCTAGAAATGTGTCAGAAGTTAGATATTTTATGGGATTATCTAGCTACTACAATAGGTTCATAGTAGGGTTCTCTAAGATTTCTCATCCAATGACTTATTTGCAAAAGAAGGGAACAAAATATAGATCACGAATCTTTTGCCATAAATCTTTTGTCATCTTCTCTTTGACCACATTGAAGTAAACATTCTTTGATAGATAGTGACAGATTGTGGCAATGACCACTCTGTCTAGCTTGAGCCAATCTTCATTTGTCACCGATGAGAGTTTCTTTGTCATTCCCTCAATTAACAAATATTTATCCCTCAAAACAATATATCTTCCATCTGTGACTTTCATAGGGCAAAATTAGTCCCATTCAACTTCTCCATTCAACTTCTCCATGTCACTTAGAGTCGTTGTCTCCATTCTAACCTGGTGCTGCTCAATTAAACCTTCAATAATTTGAAGCAACTAGCTCTGGAATCTTCTTGATGGCTACAGAGTCAACCACAGGACCACAAGTCACAGAAAAACAAGCAATAGAGTATATCCTTCTGCGGTGTGGGCATTCCAGTGACCTCACATTTCTCACGACACTAAGATCTTATACCAATTGCTAGGTTAAATTAAGAGATCACCCCCACACATTCCTCTGATTTCAACAATTTATTAGACTTAAAATCGCCCAACAAAATAGAGAATGGACCACTAAAAATTGTTCATTTACAACTCGACCTGCGATACACACATAGAAATTTGTAATGGCTTTACTTTTCAATTCACACCACAATCAAACACAGATAAAAAAGAAACACAATTTATGCACAAACATAGAAGCGGTTACAAATATGGAGTAATCACACAAGGGAAACGGAAGAACCTGAAATTAAAACAAAGGAGCAAAAAAACACACAACACAATTGATTACATTTAATTGCTCATTGCAGCGCCTAATGAAAGGGTTCGTACATATTTATAGCTTTCATTCTGCGCGTCTAGAGCCTTCGGAGATCTTACAATTAGAAAGTTCAGGGTTACATACATTCATTGGCTAGCGGGAAAGTAATCGTAATTTCCTAACTCCTCTTTGACTTTCACTTTGCTGGCCGTGGTAGTTATTTCCAGTGGTTTCTCAAAGCTGAATTTTGCTTCAATGTTCACGGCTTGGTGGCGAACATACCGCCGGAAAAGTATCAGTCCAACGGTTAATATTAACAGGGCTGCACCTACAATGAAACCGGCGGCCCATTTCGTTCTTCTCGCTTCCTTCTGAGGATAAGAAGAAGCCGAGCAAACCTCAATTGTATAATCGCTACTGAAGATTTTAGCACAGAGCCCTGGATTTCCCGAAAAGCTTCCCCTGTTTCCGACGCTGATGAGCGAGTTGGGAATGGGGCCGCTTAACTGATTGTTGGATAAATCAATATAGCTCAGGGTCAGTGCACCGAGACTGTTGGGAATCGATCCGGTGAGCTCGTTATTTGAAAGATTCAAAGAATTCAAAACATCGAGAGATCCCAAAGTGTCCGGAATGGCTCCGTCCAGACGGTTTCTCGCAAGATTTATAATGATTAAAGGTTTGCAGGAGCCGATTTCGTCTGGAATGGATCCCTCCAGCATGTTTTCTTGCAAATATAGAGCATTCAACTGACTCAACCTCCCGATTTCCTTTGGTAACTGACCCGTAAACTTATTGTTTTCTGCGTGAATCCTGACCAATTGTAGCGCCAAGCCAATCTCTGGCACCAAGTTGCCGGAGAATTGGTTGTTTTGAATGGCCAAGTGCGATAGATTCTTTGCATTTCCGATCTCGGCACTCATCTCGCCGTCAAAATTATTGAAGCTCAGATCAATAATATTGACATTGGGCAGACCCCAGATTCCCCCGGGCACTCTACCGCTGAGACCGTTGTTATTGACTCTGAAGCGTATCAAGCTTTGGCAAGCCCCGTATGAGAGAGGCAATTCTCCTGTGAAATAGTTCTCAAGAACAAGAAAGTACTGCAGGTTTCCTCCTCTGCAGATGTCTTTAGGCAGCGAGCCATTGAGCCGATTTTCCGACGCGTCCAGCATGTTGAATTTCGACAGGCTGCCGAGCCTCTGCGGTAATTGGCCTGTAAGATTGTTYTGATAGATCGACAAGCCTTCCAGAAGCGGCAATTCCCCAATGCTCTCGGGAATTTGGCCCGAAAGATTGTTGTTGTAGAGCTGCAAGTATGATATCTTCTTCAAATTCCCGAGCTCTTCTGGAATGCTCCCGGTAAGGCTATTGCCCGACGCATCCAAGTCCTGCAGTAACGTGAGATCGCCCAATTCCGTAGGAATACTCCCGCTGAAATAGTTGTCGTATAGCTCCAGTTGATAGAGCTTCTTCAGGTTGGAGATTTCCTTGGGAATGGACCCGTTGAGGCTGTTGTTAGAGAGATCCAGGATGCCCAGCTCTGTGAAATTAAAGATGAAAAGCGGGATTTCTCCTATCAAATTGCAGGTGGCCAAGTAGAAGATGTTGAGTTTCTTCAAAGTCCTGAGTTGTTGGGGAATTGTGCCAGGAGTGAAGGGATTCTCTGCAAGGTTGAGGGAGATGAGCTCTGGTAAATTTCCCAGAGAAGCAGGGAATAGGCCTGTGAAGTTGTTGGTCGTGAGGTCGAGTATCTTCAAGGACTTTAGACCAGAAAAGTCTGGCAAAGTGCCGGACAGAGAATTTGCGGTGAGGTTGAGGGATTGGAGGTTGCTGCAATTCGTGAGAGGCGGTGGCAGAATCCCATGCAAATTATTGAAACCCAAATGGAGCTTTTCCAAGCTCTGCAAATTGCATAGGCCGGAATAGAGAGGGCCGTTGAGAGATTTGTTTTCGAGTGCGATTTCAATGACCATACCTGTAGAATTGTTGCAGGTGATTCCATCCCAATTGCAAGGCGCATTGGCGGAGTCTAACATCCAGTTGTCTAATGCATTGCAGGGATCATCCTTGAAGCTTTCCTTCATCTGCAGGAGGATTTGAGCTTCTTGAGGAAGAGCATGGCACCATGGATTAATAATAAACGATGCCAAGCTCCATGCACAAACAAGCCAGCTTAGCTGTGAAATCCAAACCGCGAGGCTCTTCGACTCCATCTTTTTTCTCTGAAGTCAATAACAAAAGTGCATTAAGCTCTGCCCAGTTTGCTACCTGCCGCAGAGATATACATAGCCGAATATGGTTGTTTATGATTCTAAATATTTCCAGGGGATCTTGGCTCCCGTTTGACTTGACATGTCGTGAACGACTGAGAATTAAAGAACGGTCACACATGCATCTTGAACTCTACTTTGTCTTTTGATGAAGTGGCGGATGACTCTGATTGGTTAGGCAGAGAGTTCATAAAACAATGATTGCTCCAGGAAAGTTCCGTGACGTCTGCCCTACTGCCGCTGATCACGGAAGTTGTGACTGATTCTAATCATGCGTTTTAGTTTCATAATACATTGAAAACGATGGATAAGTAGTGGATGGTTCTCGTTCATTGCAATTTTCCAATTTTCGATGGATTTTCTACGGGTGGATATATATAAATGTAAATATTTCCATGGACCATTGACTTATAAACGAAGCCGGACCCGACGTGATATGATATGATATGATCGGTAGATGATATTTTAGTTCGATTCAACATTATTCAAATTATAAGATTCTTTGCACGTTCCTCCATCATGAAATTTAAAGCTTTTTTTGGCATGGTGTGAATAAGGAAGACCAACACAATTTATTTAATGGATATTATAATTATAAATCTTAAACATGGAGATACGGGCTTGCCCAACTCAAAGATTCTACTCGTCATTGACTATGGTGCGTTTAACCCGAGAAAAATGTTAGAAAGGACAATGATAAAGTATAATCACATGGATGTGGAATAAAGAAATAAGAAATCCTAAACTTAGGTTAGGTTACTTGCATTTTAGTTTCAAATTATTGGAAAAAAAATAATTAAGTGGAGTTAAAAAGTTATTTTTAATTACTATTTTTCTACTTATACTAATTATTTAATTTTAATGCATTACTTAGATTTAAGGGAGAGTTGATGTCCCGTCAAAAATTTGGAATTTTGTGTTATATATACATTAGCAAGGGAAAAGAAGAATGATGAAAGTAGTAGGAGTTAATTAGTAAAGAAAAGGAAGGATATTGGAAGTAGTAGGAATTAATTGAATAGAGTTAAATTTACTTTAAATTATATATTCATAATGGTTTGTAATTACAATTTTTAAAGTTTGAAAATATCAAGAGGAACTCGACAAATTCTTTCTTCGAAGCCCTTTCACATCAAACGAGCTTCTCGATACAAATCCCAAGGAGAACATAAAGTACTATTCATTAAGAAGAGGAGGAGTTCGAATTTAAAGGTTTTACAGTCAAACCCAAACAAATGCGCAATAATGCCAAAAATGGTGGCCTAACTAAAAATCTCTAGTGACATTACAACTAGCCACGGGGAAATCATGTGAGAACTTCATAGTATTACTGCAAGTGACAGCTCCGCCTGCAATTGACAAAGAACGTAAAAACCCGAAGCAAATTTCATCTTCTTTACTATCGAATCCTAGTTACCGTGCCCCTATTTATTTGGTAACCATCTTGGATGTAAGCAACAACATGTTAGGAACCAATTTCAATTGTTAACGCAGTTGATGAGGATGTGAATCGTTTTGACTTGGTAGCTACATTAACAAGCACCAAGACAAAAAATAATAATAATAAAATGATAAAAACTATGGAAAATATCCAGACAAATGTCAAGATACATATATTGTATCCCACTAAATGATTTGCAACAAAATGCTTATTCTTCACTAAAAACTATTAAACTGAACATTTTGACATTAAATGAAGTTTGACATTTGAATGGAATATTATGACATTAAAATGAAATTTAAATGATTTGCAACAAAATGCTTATTCTTCACTAAAAACTATTTAACTGAACATTTTGACATTAAATGAAGTTTGACATTTGAATTGAGTATTATGATATTAAAATGAAATTTGACGTTTAAACTGAACATTTTGACATTAAAATGAAATTTGACGTTTAAGCAGAACATTTTGACATTAAAATGAAGTTTGACATTTGAACTGAACATTCTAACATTAAAATGAAGTTTGACATTTGATTATTATAAAAGCCTACTAAATTGTGTACATACAATTGTCATATTTCAACAACTAATGAAATTATTTGCAAAGGTGCAAGGTGAGAAACGGAGGAAAAGGAATTAATCAATGTTTCATGAAAATAAAAACTTGTATTGAAATCCACAAGTAAAATCATTATCACAACATCACTCCTTCATTTCACATTATTTAGGTTATGTTTAATCAAAGGTAGACTTTCAACAATGATCAACATAAGAAGGTAAGAATACAAGTTATATAATTTTGAGAATACATTTTTAAATAAGGGAAATAGTTGCAAAGCAGCTAGTCCCTACCTTCAATAGTCCGCAATGATATATGTTTCTTGGGATAATTATCTTCAATGAGCACATTAAGTATTCAAGACAAAGTCAAGGTGAAATGAAATTACATTAATGGATATTAAACTCTCTCATGATGAACACCAACAAATCCTTTTGTTTTTAATTATTCTAATGACATGGTTTATGTTGGCAGCATTGGTAGATTAGAGTGGAGAATTCATCAAAAAACACATAGGCATGTAATTGAAATCTTTCCTATTGGTACTATTGATAAATTAAGGATTCTAGTTAGGGTCCCTATTTTATGGGCTCAAGAAGTGTAACAATTCTGAAATCATTCATTGATTTTTTCCATGAGAAGGATGATGGTGAAAGAAATAACTAATTCAACCTAAATGGGTGCAATTGAAGGATGTAAGAAAATGACCATTGCATGGGACTGAATTTCCCAGTATCAAATCTGTTGGAAACATAATCCATTAGGGTTACTCACTTGAAGGAATATGAAACGTCAAGTGATAGAAACCATCATCGAGAGTCCAAGAAATGTCTTGGAAGATGAATCCAAACATGACATATCATGTATTTATATGTGTATCACATTAATGAAAATACAATTCACACTTATCTTCATCTGCCCATTCTAACAGTGGTATTAGAACCTGTAGTTCTTAGGCCTAAAATATGTTATGGTAGTTGTCCATAGCAGGTTAATTATGAGTGTTTTACTTGTATAAACATCTATCTACCAGCCTCTTCCTTCCAATCTGTCACGGGAGCACATTTTCATATCAGATCTAAGAATTCTAATTATTCCATTCTTTCTGAGGTTGTACACGCCCTTCTTAATTCCCAAATCTTCTCAGTTTGTGTGAAATCCTAATCCTCTATCAATAATTGTTTTGGAGTGGGTTGATTTCTTATCAGATTATGGAGTACAACAAGATAGACTTTGAATTCTTTGGCAAAACATTCAATGAAATATATTCTTCTTCATAGGTTGCAATCTGCCCTTGTTCCATATTCACATTGTGATGGATCCTTGAAGCAATCGATGATGATATATCTACTCCCAATTTCACCTTAGGTTACAGTTTCCCTTTATCTCAAATGTTACGATGGAGACGAGGTTGAAGCTTCATAGTAGTATATCTACCATTGTTCCCCTCTCATTTTCTAAGAAAAAAGTATTTCATAGTTAACCACATTTTATAGGTCATGAACTGTCAAACCTAGTGGTAGAAACCACTCAAGATTGTCAAAGATGCACAGTGAAATATGCGTAGACTACATGGATGATGATAATGGTTGTATTCTACCTTTAAGCTACTTGCAATTATCTCTACATGCACCTAAAAAGAATCTTCCCTCAAATCGATGAAAGACAATATGGTCCATAGATAATATGGACTCTGCTATTGTCAAATTCACGTGAGTCTAGAACCTTTGATATACTAGTGAAATTTGGGCTATCATACACTAATATTGCATAGATTTACTCATTTATAAGATGAATGTTAATCTCTATTTCAAACCCCAACAATATGGACAACATCGTTGAATCCAATGTGCATACACGAGCACACCATTTGAGATCCCTGCAAAAACATGGAGAGGCGGGCCTTCAATAGAGTTTACAACCACCTTTTTGTGTGTTTTACAAGCCTCTTATTTCGGTAGAAGTGAATATATAGGATTATGATCTTTCCAATGATTTGATTGAGCAACTCTCAATTCACATCAATCACATAACGGGGATCAATGTATACTTTATATAAGTTTTATGAGTGTAGTCTTACGAGGGTTTGATATATTTTCATTTCGATAACATGAGGAGAGATTTAAAATATACCACATGATTCCTTCTCGAGATGGAATACATGATGGTTACCTAGAATGACTTTGATCGGATTCTCTTCTTTGAGGTTGATTGACAACTAAAAGGAAAATGCAATGTTGTTAAGAAACCTCATAGATGGAACATATAATTTTCTATGTAGATACCCCTTCTGGTTGAGATAATGAAGGTAGAGATGGATGCAAAAAACCATTAACTTGTCTCAATCAATTCTACTCTAATTGGCTTTGATATTGTTTGTTGTTTAGAGAAAAAAATGACTATTCAAGGTGGTTGATGATAGCAACAATGGGATTGTAAAATATTTTGACTATCTCTTTTATGTTGACTTTGAAGCCTCTATGTCTAATATACTAGCACCTAATGCACCTACATGAGTTTGAAAGATTCCAAAATAATGTGCTCGACAAGAGTAGAAACCTTTGAAGTTTGAACAAATGATATGTAAGCCTATGAAACTATAGGAAGATTCGCAGTGGTGTTGTTACTGGCAGATTTGCTATACATCTATTCATTGGTGTATATCTATTCATTATGGTTTGATCATTATTGTGTTTTTTAATTGTATTTCATAAATGGGCGCATTTTTGGTAGAAGTCGAAACCATTCATTTGTTGAGTTTACATTTTTGAATCTAATTGTTAAAGGGTGGATTTGCAAGAAACCTTTTGAGGTATAAGTTAGTCTTTAGATGGCTCAAATTTATGAATGATTAGATTTACTAAATAGTCTAATACTCTCTTCCATGGAAAATACAATCATAATTCAAAAATAAACTCTTCAGTCTATTCTAACTTGTTTGGAAGCTTCACAAGCCAAAGTAGATTTGCTTCAAACTTAGACTCGGCTTCTTCAAGATGAACTTGAATGAAAGAATCTTCAACATTCTAAATATGTTTTTGCTCAGAACAACCCACTTTTAGAAGAAGGAGAAGATGATTATGATGATCCATATCAATAATGAGTGCATGATCAACTCAGTGAGCCAACTAGATATGCAAGTGTAGATGAATATGAATTTATGCATGAACAAGTTCATATTTATCTTTCCAAGTCAATCATCAGGCCTTGGGAAGACATTAAGCACAAAACAAGTCTCATATATGAAAATGAAGTGACCTTTCATATTCCATATTATACCAAATTGATCCAGTTCCAAAGTGTTGGACTGCTACAAGAAGGTTTATATTCACCTACTCCAGTTCAAGAGTAGATTCATAAATGCCAACATTGTCATTGATTTGGCCATATGGAAGATCAATGTTTTGATATACATCCTTGTGAGCATTGTGGAAAGCATAATCATCCTTCAGAAAAAAAAATCCTAACACAATAAATCTACAAGAGTAAAGAACCAATATGGGTGGATCACTTCTTGGAAATGGTCATCAACAGTTAAGAAGATATATCACTAATACCAAAGAATTCATTCTCCAGTATTGACACTGAATGGAAATATTTTTGTCTTCTCACCTTGTCACTGAGATGGAGGAATAACATCAAATATTGATATTTAGGATTCATGTTTTGAAGTTGATCCAGGTGGATATTGCTGGCCACCCACCTATTCCAACTGGCTCCTCTTGACAGTTTTAGTTCAACACATTCTTATGTACTTCTTTGTAATGGTGGGTTCTACACGTTTGGGGTTGTTTGAAGCCCCACACATCTTCTAGGTGGATACTAGTGGCTCCCACCTAATCCAATTGGCTTATTTTGTATGTTTTCATGTCAGCACATCTTATTGTACTTCCATGGCGATTTTGGGGCCTTTAACAGTGTTTTTTGGCTCCCCACAATCAAAATGTAGACAGAGTCAGAGTTGGACGACGTAATGTGTAGTTCTTTAAAAGACCTTTCCAACATGATATAACACGCCTAAAACGAAGGTCGTATGCAAATATTACGACCCCAGGAAGTGGAGGTACCAACTTACCCATAGGGGCCCACAAAACTTTTGGAATTTCACCTCCTAGGGTTAGGTTTTTGGATATCTAGGGTTTTGGAATTCATGAGTAATATCAAAAGGGCCTCTGGAGCCTCATTGTAAGCATTCTTCTGAGACGAATGCGCATAGCAACCACATCTCTTCTCAAAGATAGCTACCACCATTCGAGCAAGTGTTTCAGTTCTGCAGTTGTACAATTTCAGCCTATTTCATTTATTCAATAACAATTATTGTTCGTTGGATATTTGTGTTGTTCTTCCTATCTTTGTGTTTATTGTATTCAGTTTGTTAATCAGTTCGTTCCGCTCCTAAATCTGGATGAGTGGTATCAAAGCATTATGCTCTTTATTTATTTTTCTTCGTGCATGTCCCCGACAAGATATGGGGTACAAGAAGTTGGGACTCGAACCAATCAAGTCGTTGCAAGATTGGTCACGCTGAGCCTGACAATAACCCATGGGAGACAAAAAGAAAGATGATGGAGCAGAGATCCTTTTAAAATGTTTCTCAAGGAAGCCCTTGCGTGACAAAGGAACTAAATGATGGACAAATTTGCACAGATCCTTCAACGACTTCCCACAGGAGAAGCATCTTCATCAAGTGACCATGAAACCCGCTTCAAAGTGCAGGTAAATTTTGAGATTCCATTATTTGAAGGTTGAATTTGCTCGAAGGGTATTTTTTGATCCACAATTTTTTCGATAGGGAAAATATTACTTTTTCACTCATCAAGGTCATCCCCCATGTTAAGGATTGGTGGGACACTTACAATGAGCAAAGGGCCATAGAGGAATTTGCAATATTTGTGGTTTCCCCTACATGGGATTACTTCTGGGATGCCATTAAAGAACAATACTACCCTGTTGGAAGCTACGAGGACCAATACACTAGATGGACCACCCTGCGTTAAGAAAGGGACCAGATAATACCGGATTTCACCAATATTTTCCTTACCCTGTGCACCAAATTGGGTATCAAAGACTTTGAGCGAAATATGGTGCTCAAATACCGTAGTTGTTTGCATAGATACATTCAAACATAAATGGAGTTTTTGGACATCGCCTCATTGGGTATGACTTATAGATACATTGTCAAGATTGAGTAGAAATTTAAGCAGAAGAGGCGAGAGTTTGGATTTGCAAACTCCTCATAGTCGAAGCAGGGCAAAGGCGGCCCCAACCCACATAGCAAGGGACAAAGAAAAAATGGCCACTCTCAGAACAACTAGTCCAACCTGCAACACAATAAAAAAAATGAGAAGACAAAGAAGGACACAGGAAAATGGTGTGAGAACCATAAAATATTTTAGAACAACACTAAAGAGTTTCACTCCAAGAAGTCACTCGTGGTCGAGTTGAAGGCTTCCGAGTGAGAGGCCGATTCTGATTCTGAATCAAATCCCGAAGGAGGGAAGTAGATTATCGATGTTGAACCTAATGCCATTGTCGCTACCACCAAAGTCCAACCAAGTGAACCAGAAGAACCAGAGGAAGGGGAATGCCTCTTTCACTCACAGATGTGGGTAAAGGGGGTTCTGCTTCATTTCATTGTCGATAGCGAAATTCATAAGAAATTAATTTCAACAGAGGTCATCAAGCGGTTGGACCTGTCGACGACACCGCACCTACATCCCTACGCCATCGGATGGATTCTCCAAGAAAGAGATCTTCGTGTCATCCAACAATGTCATCTACCCTACGACATCAAGCCTTTCAAAAATGAGGTATTGTCTAATATTTCTCCCCTTGAAGTTTGTGATGTTCTTTTAGGACAAGCATATTTGTGGAAGCGTCATGATGTGTATGAGTCTAGACCCTGCAGTGTTATTATTACTTTGGGTAGACAATTGTACATGATACGAGAGGTAGTGCTACCTACTGCTATTTATTTAATCTCTGCAAAGCAATGTAGTAAGGTCATTTCATAGAACGATAAGTTTGTCTTCTTTGTGATCCGTGCTCACAGTAAGAAGAATGTCGCTACCACATCTGTGGCCTCTACACAAAGCCTCTCTTTGCAGTAGAAGTAAGTGGATGGGATTGTGGAAGAGTATAAAGACATCGTCTCCTCACCCATCAGGGTACCAATGCAATGCCAAGTCAAGCATCCAATTGATCTGACCCCTGGTGCACCTCTTCCTAATGGACCAGTCTATCATCGCTCGTTGATGGAAAATGATGAAATCAAGTGTTAGATCCAAGAGCTTCTTAAAAAGGGGCATATCATACCCAAATCCTCCCCTTGTGGAAGCTCAATTGTACTGGTTCAGAAGAAGGACGAGACTTGGTGACTTTGCATTGATTACATAGCCTTAAACAAAATCACATTCAGGAATCGATACCCGATTCCCAGAATTGATGACATTCTTGACCAACTCAAGGGGGGAAATTTCTTCAACAAGATTGACCTAAAGTCTGGCTACCACCAAGTTCCCATCGAACCAACTGATGTATGGAAGACAACCTTTAAATCTAAATAAGGTCTCTTTGAATGCCTGGTCATGCCCTTTGTCTTAACAAATGCACCAACCACCTTCACGAGGTTGATAGATGATGTATTAAGACCCTTCACCAAATATTTTGTGGTGGTATATTTGGATGACATCCTCATCTTCAACAGAACTTGGGAGGAGCACATGCGACATACTCAATAGGTTTTGAGCACTCTGGGACAACACAAGCTATATGCCAACTTGGAAAAATGCTCCTTTGGCATGAAAAAGGTCCAATACTTGGGCTACATTATTGATGAGCATGGGGTACATGTTGATCCAGCTAAGATCCAAGTCATTCGTGACTGGCCAGCCCCAACCACACTAACCGAGCTTCGAAGCTTCTTGGGATTGGCCAACTTCTACTGACGGTTCATTTTGGGATTCTCCCATATTGCATGGGCCCTCATCTAGGTGACCAAGGGTAGTGATAGGGAAAATTTTGTGTGGGGAAAGGAAAAACAACGAGCATTCGATGATATGAAGATCGCTTGTGCTCATCTCCAGTACTCTCCTTTCCTGATCTACAACAACCATTCGATATTGAGACTAATTCATCTGACTATGTTGTAGGCACAGTTCTCACTCAGCACGGTCATCTGGTGGCATACCATAATGAGACACTCTCAAATACTATCTAGAAATACCCCACCTATTACAAGGAAATGCATTCCATTGTACAATCATGTCGTCAATGGAAACATTACATTCTAGGAAACATTACTACTGCAGGTAGGTGGACCACTTCTGATGGAGGTCATTCTGCAATTTCCCCCGTGTCTGTATGAACTACAGAGGATTTGGGAAGCCCACTACATTCAGATGGAGGGACATTTTGGTGTGGATAAAACTATGGTTGTTCTTCAGAAACATTTTTATCGGCCAAAACTTCGATAGGACGTTAGCAAGTATATCCTATCTTGCACTTCTTGTACCATTTCCAAGCCATCCATCAAGAAGTAAGGCTTATACACCCCTCTTCCTACTCATGAGAAGCCTTGGGAATCCATATCCATGGATTACATGTTTGGCCTTCCATCCACCAAGAAAGGAAATTATTGTGTATTTGTGTTCATTGATTAGGTTTTGAAGATGGCCATCCTCACAGCCTGCGAGAAGAATATCACAGGGACAGATACTTCCAAGATCTTCTTCGAATGAGTGTGGGTCCATTTTGGGATACCACAAAACATCATCTCCGACCGGGACAACAGGTTCCTCAACACATTTTGGTCGAGTCTCTAGTCATTGTTGGACACCAAGCTCACTAAATCCACTTCTTTCCACCCCCAAACAGATGGCCAAACAGAGCTCGTTAATCAAATGATTTTTCACATCCTACACATGTACAACTCTAAGCATCCATGTACATGGGATGAGAGTCTCCCATATGTTCAACACAGTTACAACAGGGCTCTCCATAGCTCCACCAACCATAGCCCATTTAAGGTAGTGTTGGGATTCCAACCCTTGGGTCCCATTGATTTTGCACTACCTCTTGCCACCACACAAACATACTCTTCCCATGTTCAGTCCGAGACAAAAAAATCCACCAGATTTATTGAGCGGATTCAGCACATCTTCCAACAGGTCCATGTTATTTTGCAGAAATCCAATTCTAAGTACAAGTAGTGCCATGATCAACATAGGGTACCACACCAGTTTTAGGTTGGATACAAAGTCTGGTTTCATTTGCAGAAGGAGCATCTCACAGGGCCCCATCGGAAGCTCCACCCACTTAGGACTTACACTATCACCAAGGTTGTGGGTAGCAATGCTTTTGAGCTCAACACTCCACCCTTCCTTGGCTTGCACCCAGTGTTCAATGTGGACCTCCTTCGACCATATTTTCCACCATTATTGGATACCTCAGAGACCACAGAACAATTGACACTGACAGAGCTCAACCTTGACTGCATGGAACAAGAATCCACTAATCAGATAGTGGACACACAGGTCAAGGGAACTCACCAGTAGAGGATCCATATTTATCGGGTTGTCAAGGCAGGGAAACTCCTACACCAAGGAAAGTGGCTCACTCAAGTCCAAATTCAGAAAAAGTTTCCTCACCTGATGGGGGAACTCAATGCAATGGAGACCATCACTTCCTAAGGGGGGAGGACTAATCTAGGTGGATATTGGTGGCCACCCACCTATTCCAATTGACTCCTCTTGACAGTTTTAGTTCAACACGTTCTTTTGTACTTCTTTGTAATGGTGGGTTCTACACTTTCGAGGTTTTCTGAAGCCCCATGCATCTTCCAGGTGGATACTGGTGTCCTCCCACCTAATTCAATTGGATTATTTTGTATGTTTTCATGTCAATGCATCTTGTTATACTTACAAGGCCATTTTGGGGCCCTTAACAATGCTTGCTTGGATCGCCATAGACAAACTGTAGATGGAGTTAGAGTTTGACGACGTAATGTGTATTTCTTCAAAAGAACTTTCAAATGGGTTATCACATGCCTAAAACGAAGGTCACATGCAA
This sequence comes from Picea engelmannii, assembly GCA_009831015.1. Taxonomy (NCBI): domain Eukaryota; kingdom Viridiplantae; phylum Streptophyta; class Pinopsida; order Pinales; family Pinaceae; genus Picea; species Picea engelmannii. The sequence goes on from ML784178.1 coordinate 141,878, forward strand.
AAGTTACGACCCTAGGAAGTGGAGGTACCAACTTACCCATAGGGGCCCACATAACTTTTGGTGTTTCACCTCCTAGGGTTAGGTTTTTGGATGTCTATGGTTTTGGAATTCATGAGTAATATCAAAAAGGCCTCTGGAGCCTCATTGTAATCATTCTTCTTAGGTGGATGCATGTAGTAGCTGCATCTCTTCTGAGAGATAACTACCACCATTCCAACAAGTGTTTCAGTTCTGCAATTTTACAGTTTCGACTTATTTCATTTATTCAATAGAAGATATTGTTCACTAGATGTCTGTGTTGTTCTTCCTATCTCCATGTTTATTGTATTCAGTCTATTAATCAGTTCGTTCCGCTCCTAAACCCAAATCAAAATTCCTATCACTAGAGTAGTAACAAGCGAGCGTTATTTAGTTTTTGCTCATCCCAAAACCACCATGTTGGTTTGTGGTTTTCCTTAAGCCTCCATTTAGTAGAAGACTTTCTATAGAATCCCCAACCCCAAGCTAGGACATGCCACTCAACAATTCCTCCTATGATACCATTTAATTTATAACATGCTCTGCATATGCTGTAATTAAGAAATGAAAACAAAATACAATTCATGCACAAACCTGCATAGTAAAACATACATAATTTTGTATAAGCATTCACACAGTAAATAACATAAAAACACAAATAAAATAACACTTTTTATTAATTCACTAACTGCATGCAAACCTCAAACTTTCCTCCTAGCCATAGACTCTACTGGTCACAAACTCTCAGCAACAGGTCATCCCCGAGTTGACACTAGAAACTCCACCATGGAAGGATTCCTAAGCCAGACTAAGGTCTAACTAACACAATAAAACCCAGTTCAAGGTGTCAACTGCTACAACTAGCCTATAGCCTCTCATTTACCACAACCTCTCTGTTATGGGATTTTTCCCCCGTGACTTTGGGTCATGTCACAACAAAGATTGACCATATAAAATACAAAACCCTATCCTCAAACACAACAGTGCTATGAAAATAATAACTAATTTAAAGAGATAAAGAGAGATAAAGAGAAGGATAGGCCTCACACATTGTATCCTATGTCTGATGTTGATCCTCGGTTTCCACCTTAGATGTTTCTCATGATCTCCACTGGTATGGAACTGTAAAAGAAGACCAAAACTATGTTGCAACAAGGCAGTTATAGATTCCAATCATACATATAGCATGCAAATATTCTAGTATATGAAAGAAGTTGGCATATATCAACAACTAGAAACCAATTTACACATGAATGGGGGAAAGAGAACTCTTTTATTGAAAATGGTGAAAATGAGTGGTTACAACCTGAATCGAACCGTTGGCACTATCTCGAAGCCAACCACCTAGGTTCCTCCAATGGTCCTTCAAGCATAAAATTAGCACAATGGCCCTTCTTCAGATGACTCGGTAGGGATAGGAACACACCCTATAGTCATATAATGGAGAAGAAGGAGTACTGGAAATAAATTTCAAGAACAAGGGGATGCTACTCAGAGAATGAAGGGAGATAGGGAGACTTGCAGATCCAATAACATAACTTTGTATCTTGGTTGTCCTCCTTATCCATTCCTTGAAATGTTCCTTTATACAATCCTCAAGAGGTTAAGGAGGTTGAATTTTGTTGAGTGCGAGTCTGGGGAGGTTGGAAAATGAGCCTAACTGAAATCCCCACCCGAAAATAAGGAATTATTTTTTTTTTCAACTTTTTTAAGAGAATCTGTGAGTTGTCAACTAGAAACCCGCGGACACCTGCAAGTTGTACGCATATGACCCACAAATGGCACTAAACATTGTGTTTTTTAAGTGAATTTGATGAGGAAAGTTGGGATTTAAGATTGCAAGCCAGGGAAAGGGTTGGACCATGTCACAAATGCATTGCAGTGTGGCGATTTGTGCTATAACAGATTCCCCCTAATGTGTGAGGTTAAAAGGACACTTGATGGCCGAAATACATTATAAATTTGAGAGGCGAGGATGCATTGAACTAGAGACAATGAAGGTTCCTAAAAAACTGATCCAAGAACATAAACCATTAGCAAATATCAAGTAAGAGTATTCTCTTCCCAAGTCAGGCATACCCATGCTCGGGAGTGATGTAAGCATGGTCGCCAAATCAAGTACTATGTGGCTCCATGTTATATATGAAAGTATGACTAATTTCCATGGCCATGAAAAATATAGAGTGGATCCATGTGATATAGAAATCAACAATCATGTCCACGAGGAATACACAGTGGATCCATGTTAAAGTATATCATAACCAAGAATAAATACACAATGGATCTATGTCTCAAAAAGAAAACTAGAGCATATTTGGAACCAATGGAGTGAACAAATTGATCCTATGAAAGTACCAATGTCTATGGGTTGGTACAATATATGTCAGGTAGGAGCAAAAAATATGTGATGCTCGTATTTCACCCGAAGTCTTCAAAACGATCTGTCATGGTATGAGTCTACATTATGTGAATAAATGTGTTGGGGTTTAAAATAGTGAGACACCATTTGATTATTGGTCATTGATGTATATCATTAAGAAATGTGAGATGACCCACTGATGATAATAATGGATGTCAAGGTACCATGGTACAATCTAACAAGTGTGAATAAATGAGTTGAAGTTGAACACCTGGTAGAATCTATTGATCACAGGACATTGATATATTCCCACTGTCAATAGTGAGGGAACCTGGGACTAATGAATGCAAACACCAAGATACCAAATATAACTCTAGATCTATGTCCCAGAGAAAGATGTGTTGAATTTGATAGGAAGAGATCCATTGGAAGGAAGGCATTAAGGCATCCTCTGTCATCCAGAATGAGGGGTAGTAGAAGACCAAATATTTGGAAGAATTTAGATGAAAATATTGTAAGGACCACACCGAGGTATGAATCTGGAATGCACCAAATGGAATAGAATATGAAAGAGACTCTATGAATAGTAGCCAATAAGGGGGACTACTAAAAAAGATGAGGAATCCACCAATGGGGTCAAATGGAAACCAAGGTATTGCATGAATCCCTATGTGTGATGATTGTTGTTGACATCGAGCATAAGGAAATCCACTCAATTAGTGACCAATGATGGTTTTTCATCTGTTGAGCGCAAGGTTACCTATCAACGATGAAAATAGGCCCAGGGTGCAACTCTAGGTCATACTCTCAAATCAATGTGTCGGATTCGATAAGAGTAGACCCGCCAACAAGAAGTCAATGAGAACCTTCTATACTAGCACAAGTGAGAGACACAAATATTTGTGATAATGAGATGCACTTGACTCACACAGGAAGACCAACTTGAAAAGTCAGAGACTTTCTATAGAAAGTTTGACTCATGCTAAATTCCCTTGAAAAAAAGCATGACACATTATGTGACTTAGGAAATATGGATTGTAAACTGGGATATGTTCGTGATATAGGAGGTATCAACAAACACTCCATATGGTTGGAAGAATAACCAACCAAAGGATATTATGATCAACAACGAGAAAAGTCTCCTAAGGCTATACTAAACCCAAAATATTGAGACATTGACTCAAAGATTGTGCTTTGTTCAAGGGAGAAAAGATTGTTTCCAACAAAAGAGATAAACACTTTCCCCCTTCTTTTTATTTTTTTTATTTGTTTGTCTTTTTCATGTTAGTAAGGCATGAAAAATAGTAAAATAATGTTATAGTACAATGGAGGAAACACGTGTCACGGGAAAGAAAACTAGTTCCAAAGTGCAAGGAACATACCTATGATCAATGAAAGGAAGCAAGTGCACGATGAGGACACTTGGGGGAATGTCTCCTATGGGGATAAAGGTGTCGAGTCGCAAAGGAATAAATTGCAAGGCTAGCAACTAGTAGGAATACATACGAAAATGGTTTAACGATGGTAACCTGAAATGCATTAGGACTAGAAGAGTGAGCGGTTAATATGCAATGAAATTACAACTCAACAAAATTTTGGAAGCCACGTTGGTGAATTAGCTAGAAATAGATTGAGAGGAAGTCATGAGTCTTCAATGTAAATACATGGCGGGACTACAGAGGGCTTCTGATCCTATAAGAAGACTACAACATAGGTGTCCAAAATGCCAGTGAGGTACTAACTAGAACACCCATGGAGAGGTAATCTTTATGATCTGCAAGAGACACCTTTAAGAAGATTGAAGGTATGATGTAAAAAATGAATGGGGTGTATCCTATGGAAGATATGTGAGCAATACAGATAAATGCATTGTCCAGGTGGAATGGAAACTACTTATATGCTAGTAAAGAACACAATACCTATTGAAGAATCTAAAAAGTGTTGACATAAGTAGAGTCATATGTTAGAGGGAGTCTCATAGGAAATGGAAAGAAACCGATTGAGAAGAAGATATGAAGCTTCAATGCAAAGTCATGGTGGGACTAAATAGGACTCCCAAGATTAATAGAAAACTTGCAGCATGGGTGCCAAAATGCAAAGTGGTTCTAAGTTAGGGTGCCCATGGAATATAATCTCTACAACATGAATTACAACACTTCTAAACAATAGAGAAGGTTTTGCATCACAACCCAGTAGGGTTGATCCTAAGGAAAAATGAAACAGGAAATAGATTACGCAAAAATGCACGGAGGGGAAAATATAACATATATGTCAGTTTCAAGATCATTACCTGTCAGAATGGATCGACATAGAATGAAAAGGTACCAAAGAAAAATGTCTCCAAAGTCTTGTATATAAGACCAAAAACAGTTACCAAGAAGTTAATAAGTCCAATATAGAAACCTCTGATAAAAACAAGTATTATGGAATACAAAACTTGAAAAAAATAAACCATAAAAGTACAATAAGTACAAAGGACTGCACATCCTTGTGGCTTATGCATAGTATTCCTCCAGGTAGAGTCCATTACTAGGCTCAGGCTAAGGGCTTCTTTAGTAACCAACCTGTAAATTTTTTAGTTGAGGAGGAGGTCGAAGATCCATAATCATAGCTTCAAGGATAGCCTTATCTAAAGGAAAATCAACATCCATGAAACCGAGGATCGACAACACACAAATACCAGGGCTCGAGGTGTAACATACCCTGGCCTCCAAAGCCGAGGAATTCCACCGACGAGATTTCATATGCAAAAACTATCATACTTATTACATTAAAAATAAGCATCTACCTTTTGTTAACATACATAGAATTATGTGGAAGCATACAATAAATAAACATAGGTGTAACATACAACATATAATTAAGCATGTATAAAAAGCACTTATATGTTTAAGAAGGCCATCAAATACGTGCAAACCTTCCACAAATCTCCCAGCCTTATGCCACACTGCTCTAAGCTATCAACAGTGGGTCACCCCGAGCTGGGACCAAACTCTTGTTAGAAAAACAGGACCGCAGAGCAATAAAATAAAACAAATGCGGAAACAAAACACAGAAGATACACAATACAAGAGAGACACAGATTTACATGGTTCACCCAGTGTGGGCTACGTCCACCAGAGAAATTGCCAGGTCCTTTCTTTATTATTATCCAACAAAATGAAGGGATACAACCTACAGCAAAACCCGCTGTAACTTCCTCTTCTTTCTCTCACAGTCTCATCTCTCAGAATACAATACTCACCAACATACATAGCCGCAATACTTTTCCCTCATAAAAGAGGGTTTCCTTCTAGGGCAAAAAACCCTAACATAATCTCTATCGTTAGATCTGCGACCTTATAATGAACGGTTCAGATTTACAATGAAATTACAATATACTTTTACAAGACAATTTTTTCTTCGAGGGCTTCGCCCCCGAACCCCCGTTGGGGGCCCGCCTACCCCCAACCCCCCCCAGCCGGGGGAATAGCCCCCTCGGACCTCGCAGAGGGGGTACCCCCCCTCTGCACTCCCCCGCGTGGAAGAGTGTACATACTTCTGGGGTGTAAATACTTCATGGGGTATAAACACGACTGAAAGTAAAAGACCTCTAAATTAGGAAGATAATCAGGCTTCACAACCTACAATCTCCCACTTGGAGACTGATCTCAACAACTCCACCGCTATTGTATATGCTGGACTCTAAACCTTCTTGGACCTGGAAAATTTCTCATCTTCATCTTCAATCTTGAAGACCAACTGAAACTGAGTAGGAACTTAGTTTCTCCCTGGTTACTCCCTTTGTTAGCATGTTTGCAGGATTCTGGCTAGTGTGTATCTTTTCCAGCTTCAATTGT
>ML784178.1:172282-223841 GCA_009831015.1 Picea engelmannii
GGCTACGTGCCCATTCCTCTAATTTCCAATTTTTCTGAAAAATGTTTAATAAAACATTTTATTAATTTTTTAATATTTTTGGAATTTTGTGCAAGTCAAAGTTTGACTTTGACTTTGACTTTGACTCTGCTGCAGCTGATTCAACCCAAAAATGTTGACTGGAGAGACAGAGTCGGAATTGGACGAAAGTCACATCGTTGGAAAGGTCTTGACGAGGAAATCAGGAATATTTCATCGCAAACTTGAGATAATGCCACCTTAGCCTTCAAATTCAGCCCATAACAGTGTTCACTTAAAAACCCCTGACTTGCTGGTGGGCCCACATGACACCTAATCTTGCGAAAGGTGCCAAATCGTCATACGATATCCAATCGAGGCAAATGAGGTACCGTCGGAAAGGTATCGACGAGTAATTCGATGAGGTGGCAATATAATCTTGTGCCAGGGTCATTTATGACTTTCTTAGCTGTTATGAAACCCTGTCATGTGAGTTGGTGGACCCCTTTTTGCCTAAAATTATTGGCCAACTTGTGACAGCTCTATCCAGGCCATCTGGAGTCGGAATGAGGAAAATAAGATGTCGTTGGAAAGGTGTCTGAGTCTATTATAGCGTGGAATTTATGAATATCTTATTTATAGCTCTTTACCCACAAATTTTAAATCATGAATCACTGCAACCAATTTGATGTCCAAAAGTGGTCATAAACTTGCGAAGGCTCGTTCTCACTAACCGGGGGTCGAAACCAAGCACGGGATATACCGTTGGAAAGGTCTCACACTGCCCTACACTATGTCTAGGTTTTATTTTCCATTTGATACCATAACCTGAATAGAATCAGACCAGGGAGCTACAACTATTAGTTTTGCCTGTTCGGGTGACTTTGACTTTGCGCGCCTCATATGGGTCATACTGACTCGGAATCAAGCTCATGATAGCTTGTTGAAAAGCTTGTCCTGATCCCTACCACTTGGAAGTGTTGTACTCCTTGAATAGAACAGCCTTGACATGAGGAAGAAATGCCATGGGAAGGCCCACAAATCCCTGAGCGCACCCAACTGATACTCTTTCAAGGGCAGAGGCCATAGTAACTATGACCCTCGCCACTGTCTTTGACTGGAACCATAGCACCAAGGGGATTTTATGGAGAAGTAACTGTGTAAAACACCATGTTGAGCCCAGAGCAGATTTTTGGGTCAACATGTGGGCTACATCCACCAGAGAAATTTCCAGGTCCTTTCTTTATTATTATCCAACAAAATGAAGGGATACCACCTACAGCAAAACCCGCTGTAACTTTCTCTTATTTCTCTCACAGTCTCATCTCTCAGAATACAATACTCACCAACATACATAGCCGCAATAGATTTCCCTAATAAAAGAGGGTTGCCTTCTAGGGAAAAAAACCCTAACATAATCTCTATCGTTAGATCTGCAACCTTATAATGAACAGTCCAGATTTACAATGAAATTACAATATACTTTTACAAGGCAATTTTTGCTTCGAGGGCTTCGCCCCCAAACCCCCATCAGGGGACGCTGCCCTCAAACCCCCACTGGGGGCCCGCTTGCCCCCAGACCCCCCTAACCAGGGGGATAGCCCCCCTAGACCCCGCAGAGGGGGTACCCCCCCTCTGCACTCCCCCGCGTGGAAGAGTGTACATACTTTTGGGGTGTAAATACTTCATGGGGTATAAACACGGATGAAAGTAAAAGACCTCTAAATCAGGAAGATAATTAGGCTCCACAACCAACAACTCCACCCAGGGTAAAGGAAATGCTAGGCTAGGTTGAGGTTACAAAATCTCTAGGAAGGATTCTTTCCCTAGGAGTCCACTCATGTCCACAACTTATAGTCCCTCATTCCCCACATTCATGTCCCACCCTAGGGAGTGTGCCCTTCTCTACTCGATATTCCTTCAGTTGTCCCAGTCCCCTTCCAGGGCTTCAACAATAGGTCAAACAGGAAGTCTCATAGAACTACAACTTCGTGAGGCTCCCTTTGGGAAAATCACTTCCCCAACAACCTCTCTCACCCAGAGAGAGTTGCTCACAATCCTGGAAACATGCTTCTTCATTCCAGCTCCCAGACCAATCCAGTCTAGGTAATCACAATAGAAAATTGAGTATGGATCTAGTAAGGAAAGTAAACCACACCAGTCCAAAGAAAAATGTGGGAAGCAACAACAAATGGCTAAGGTGTGATATGGCTCAGGAAAAATACGGACATTCTATGCTTCATAGGAAAAGTACGAGTTAGCTTCATGGGGTTGCAAGTTATAGAGCTTGTAGAGGTAAAATGATGGAGGAAGTGGATGTTGTGTGAATGCTCAAGCCGAGTGCATGAGTGTGTGAATTGGGAGCATGGAAAGAATGACTGAGCGAACCCCCATAACAAATGATTTCCCACATAAAAATGCATGTGCCTAGATTGACACATGGATTTATTAGAAGCTCGTTCCTCTCCACTTGGAGTTTGTTCCTCTCCCCCAAAGGAACTTATGATAACATAGTTATTTCCCAAACCTTAGTATTTAGGAAAATATATTATAATATTCTTTTGGGGTTAATCTCTTCAATATTAGACCTTGTTCTTGGCCTCTTAGCGCCTTCCCTTTCCCGTCCCAATGGATCTTAGTCCGCAATAACTCTTTCTTCATGGTCGGTCTACATGAAGTGATGTAATTATATTAATGATGTGAGTATTTAAATATACCAAAAATCAGGCTCTCTGGCCTTCAACCTCTAGGCTCTCCGACCTAAAAAAAATACATAAGCCTCCCAAATTATAAACACTTGGCTCACCATCCTATAAACATAATTACAATTCAGCAGGGGCTTGGCCTTAGGGTACTACAATCCCCTCCCCTTATTTATGCACTGTCCTCAGTGCATCATATCTACATATTATGACAAAATTTTCAAAAATCTTCAAAATGATGTGGGTATTCTTCCCGCATGGCCTCTTCATGCTCCCAAGTGGCATCCTCAGAATTGTACCAGGTCCATTGGACCTTTAAAAGCTCGATGGCTCAATTCCAGAGCTGCTTGATTTTCTAGTCCAAAATACATACCAGATGCACTTGAAAAACACCTTCTTGCTCCACCTGAATCAAATTCCAATCAATAACATGATTAGCATCAATTATATATTTCTTAAGCAATGATACATGGAATACATTATGAATGGTCATATATACAGGTAATTCAAGCATATAATCTATAGGCCCAATCCTTTCTAGGATTTCAAATGGCCCATAGTAACAAGATGCCAATTTGGAACCAACTTCAAGGAACTTCTATTGGCCTTCACTTTCAGAAACACATGATCTCCAATACAAAATTCTCTATGAATTCTTCCCTTATCAGCGTAGCTTTTCTTCTTGTCTTGAGAAACCTTTAAATTATGCTTAATATTTGACATGTGCTCTTCCATTTCCTTGAGAAACTCAAGCCCAACTATTGCTCTATCAGCTAGGTTGTCCCATCTTATGGGTGTGTTTCACTTTCTACCATAAAGTTCCTCAAATGGGCTCATTTTCAAAGATTCCTGGTACCCATTGTTGTAAGAAAATTCTATCAAGTGTAGATAATCCTCTCACTTTGATTGTTTTTCCATCACATACATTCTTAGCATATCCTCTATCACTTGGTTCACCCTTTCTATTTTCCCATCACAATTGAGATGATAAGTTGTACTAAAGTTCATATTTTTTTTTCTGAACCCTTTGAATAGTCCCCTCCAGAACTTTGAGGTAAACTTTGGGTCTTTTTTCAGACATAATTTTATTGGGTATTCCATGAAATAATGCTACTTCCCTCATATAAATATCAAAAACATTGGTTTCCTTGTGAGTAATCGTCATTGAAATGAAATGTGCATCTTTATTAAGCTTGTCCACCACCACCATGATAGAATAGTGTTGCTTGCTTGTTCTAGGGAATTTGGTGATGAAATCCATTGACACCACTTCCCACTTACACTTAGGAATGGGAAATGGATGAAGCAACCTAGCTGGGTGTCTATGCTCATCCTTGACCTTTTGACACTCCAGACATTTAGCAATGTACTCAACGATTTCTTTCTTCATGCCCGACCAATAGTATTGGATTTTGACTGCTGCAATTGTTTTCCGATATCTGGGGTGTGCAACATAAGGTACATTATGCATCTCTTTCAAGATCGTACTCCTCAATTCACAAGAATTGGGTACATAAATTCTATTCCTATACAAGAGAATTCCATTAATTCTCAATTTATAATCTTCAACCTTTTGTTGCATTTTACCTTGTTGTAGTTTTGTTATCAACTCCATGTACTAGAAATATTATTTTTCAACCTCATAAAGTATGCCTTTAAGATCAATTTGATACATGATAATGGTTGTAGCATGTAGTTTATGCACTCTCCTACTAAGTGCATCAACCAATTTGTTCTCTCTTCCTTTGATGTGCTTGATATCAAATTCATACTCACAGAGGAAATCTAACCGTCTACTCTACTTGGCATTTAAAGTTGGCTGATCAAATAAATATTTCAGACCATTATGGTCTATCCTAAACTCAAATATTTTTCCCATGAGGTAGTGCCTCCACTTCTTCAAGGCATGTACTATGGCTTCCAACTCAAAATCATGAGTGGTGTAGAGCCTTTCATGCTCTTTCAATTTTCTGGATTCAAAACAGACCACAAATTTGTTCAGACTAAGGACTCCACCAAGTCCTTCTTTGCATGCATCTGTGCAAACCATGAAATCTTCATTTGGATCTGCAATTCTCAGAATTGACACACTGGTTAAAAACTGCTTCAAATGTTGGAAGCTCTTTTCACACTCTGTTGTCCACATAAACTTCACCCCCTTCCTTTGCAAGGAAGTAATTGGGTGAGAAATCCTTGAAAATTCGGTAATGAATATTTTGTTGTAGCCATCTAGACCCATGAAGGATCTAAATTTTGTCACATTATTAGGTTCTATCCACCCTTTTATAGCTTCAATATTTTCGGGGTCCACTGTTATCCCTTCTTCGGATATTATATGGCCCAAATAGTGAATTTGGTTCTAATAGAATGAGCACTTGCTCAATTTCTCATACAATTGGTGCTTTCTTAACACTTGTAACACCATCCTAAAGTGATAATGAGGTAGTGCCTCCACTTCTTCAAGGCCTGTACTATCGCTTCCAACTCCAAATAATGAGTGGTGTAGAGCCTTTCATGCTCTTTCAATTTTCTTGATTCAAAACATACCCAAATTTGTTTTGACTAAGGACTCCACCAAGTCCTTCTTTGCATGCATCTATGAAAACCACGAAATCTTCATTTGGATATGCAATTCTCAGAATTGACACACTAGTTAACAACCTCTTCAAATGTTGGAAGCTCTTTTCACACTTTGTTGTCCGCAAAAACTTCACCCCCTTCCTTTGCAAGGAAGTAATAGGGTGAGAAATCCTTGAAAATTCGGCAATGAATATTTTGTTGTAGCCATCTAAACCCATGAAGGATCTAAATTTTGTCACATTATTAGGTGCTATCCAACCTTTTATAGCTTCAATATTTTCAGGGTCCACTGTTATCCCTTCTTTGGACATTATATGCCCCAAATAGTAAATTTGGTTCTAATAGAATGAGCACTTGCTCAATTTCTCATACAACTGGTGCTTTCTTAACACTTATAACGCCATCCTCAAGTGATGCTCATGTTATTATTCTAACTTAGAATATACAAGGATGTCATCCAAAAATACAATGATAAACTTGCCTAATTATTCCTGGAAAACCCCATTCATCAAACACATGAAAATAGCTGGTGCATTTGGTATCCCAAATGGCACCACTGTGAATTTGTAATGACCATACCTTGTCTTGAAGGAAGTCTCGTTGATGTGTTTATCTTTTATCCTTACTTGATGGTAACCATACCTGAGATAAATCTTCAAAAATATTTTTTCCTCCCTCAATTGATCAAAGAGGTCATATATCCTTGGCAATGGATATGTGTTCTTTACAGTTACTTTATTTAACTATATGAAATCAATACACAACCTCAATGTCTCGTCATTCTTCTTCACAAATAAAACTGGGGCACCTCGAGGTGACACACTTGGGCACATATACCCCTTCCTCAGAAGTTATTCAAGTTGCATTTGCAGTTCCTTCAGCTCTAGAGTACTCATCTGGTAGGGGGTCTTAGATACTAGAGTTGCTCTAGGTATTAAGTTTATTGAGAAATCAATATCTCTTTTTGGGGGTAGTCCTGGTATTTCCTTAAACACATCCTAAAAATATTTTAGGACTGCATGGTCCTCAATATTTGGAACCTTATCCTTAGGTTCTTCTTCCATATGAGATGATGTAAATGTGTTGAACCTGCACATAATAGATCTAGCTAGAAAATACTACACACATTTGCAGAGAGAAATTGAGAAAGAAGAAGCAAGATAGAAAGAATGGAAGAATTCTCATTAACCGTATTCCACACTCAAAGAGTGAATAATTTACAATATATATAGGATAAATGAGTAACTAATGAGCCATAGTGGTGTTCTAGAGTGATCTAGACACACAACAACATTTACAAGAGTAAATTGTCACCTAGTCTAGTCTCTCAGGAAGTTACAGGAGTGACCTGCCACCTAGTTGAGTTAACTAGTCAACTAGTCTTTAGCTAACTGACTGGACAAAGAGTAGTGAGTTGGTGATGATCTCAATGTTTCATGGTGACAAAACCAATGCAACATCTAAACGCAACTCAACTAGTCAAACTGAAGTGTCAACTGAAAGAGAATATTCTCCAGGTGGAATATTCTCCCCTAAAATATAGGAGACTAGATAATGACTAATTATGACTAATAAACAAGAAATAACCTTAGGAAAAATAAATCCTAGGTGTGTGTGAAGTAACTCCAACAGATGCAAATATTTGGAAGCGCTTCCTATAACACTTCTTCAACTTCATTGCTAAGATCTCTTAGACAGTAACTGCCCTAGGAATTCCTTAGATTGTTCTTGGGTTCCCTTCCTCGTTCAAGAAAGTAAATGCCTTGTTATGGCAGTTTAAGACGGCATGGTGTTGGTCCAACCAATCCATACCAATTAGACAGTCATATGAACCCAAGGGTAGGATGTTCAAGTATGCCTTGGCACTCAGCGCATTCATGTCCACTATACATGATTTAACCAACTTGACAACCTTTCTCTTGGCTCCTATATCCAACTACACCAACCAAAATTTCCCATGCTTGCTTCTTGGAAATTGCAATTCTTCCACTACCTTAGGATCTATGTAACTATGAATAACTCTTGAATCTATTAAAATAGTAAAGGAATGGTTATTGATCATACCTTCTACTTCAATCATGTGTGATTGAAACTCTTCTTGCATGTTGTCCAGGGCTGCATAGATTCATGGAACACTTTTTCCCATGTCCTCCACTATTTTTGCTTGTTGTACATTGTGGAAAAATCTCACTTTGTCACTTCTATGTGGACAATCTCTATACATATGATCTCCTTTACAACCCCAACATTGAATGGGTGTCTGCCTTGGCCTTTTCCCACCTTTCTCAATCATTTTGGGTTCTCTAGGGGTCTGTTGTCCATGAGAATTGTTTATGAAGAAGGGTGGCTTGTTCCCCTTCTTCCTCTTCTCTATCTTGAATTTATTCTTGTATTCCCAAGATCTTTGGAAGGTAGGATTTACATTATTCAGATTGTATATTCACTTAGCTTGCCTTATGGTTTCATCCAAGGTTTTAGGATCATCATACTGAATTTTGTCACTGATAAAAGATGGCAGCCCACTCAAGTATCTATGGATATTAATTGTTTCATGTTTGATGAAGGAGAGATACTTCAACAATTCTATAAATATCCTTTCATACTCATCCTTTCATTCTATAAATATTCTTTCATATTCTATAAAGAGTTTGAAGAACTCTTTCATCTTTTTGTCATAATACCTCTTGGTTAAGTATTTCTTATCAAAATGATTCTTGAATTCCTTCCATGTAACATTCTTCTCTCTGATGTGTTTCATTGCAAAAGTTGATCCCACCACATGGATTCCTTTCCTTTTAGCTGATAAATAACAATTATTCCTTCCTCATGAGAAGAATAATTATGCAGTTGGAAGTATTTTCTCATGCCCAACAACCATGTCTCAACATCTTCATCTTTCTTGTGCTCTCCATCAAAAGTAAGAGGTTTGATCTTGTTCATTTCTCCTTTCAATTCATCCACCCCAGAACTCTTAAGCTTCATGGAAGGGGATGGAATTGAGATGCTATGTGCCATCTTTTGGATTTACCTTGGGAGTGATGGTGATATTTTCTACCACTCCTTATTCTTCTTTTCTCTTCAGGGGTCCTGTGGCTTGATTATTTGCTGGAGACACTCTCCTTATCCAACTTCTTTTCAATTTTGTCCATGATATGAATTAACTTCATATTGAAGTCTTCATGTTTCTCTTTGGGTTTCATAATCCTTTCATTATCATCCTTGTGACTTTGGACATATTTTTGCAAATTTCTAATGGTCTCTACCATATTCATGTTATCATCCTTTCCTTCTCCATGTCCATTGGAGTTTGTTCCTTCCATACCCAAATGGACATTTGTTCCTCGTATTTTGTCTTCATGTCTGTAAGCCTCTTGTGCATCATCCATCTCTTTTCACTTGTGATAATTTTTTTTTGTTCTGACAGTTGTTAATTCTACAAAAATGTGCAACCAACAAAACCTTGTCAGGCTAATTGATTCAACAATTTTATAAAAAAAAAAAAATAACCATTTTGGTTCAATAACCTATCAGACTTATTTCCTTTGATTTTCTGAGTAGTTGTCTGATCAGTCCCCTTTTTTGGGAGAACACCTATGTTATTCTGTCCTAGACCTTTATAATGACTGCTTCCTTGCTCAATTTTGAGCTTTGAGAAGAAAGTTATGGACCTTTAAAACTTGTGTTTTTTCTCTGTTGCACTCCTTGTGAAGATGATCTCTTTTCTATGAGCTAAATTTCTCTTAGATATTTTCTAGATCCTATCATAAAGTTCACAAGCCTTCTTTTCTTCTTTAGGTGTAGGCTCGTACAATTCGGGACCCCATAGACTCTTTCTCGAAGCCCCATTTTCATCCTTTAAAACAAATAACTTTCGGGTACTAGCCCTTTTTCTTTGGCCCTAAATCACATGTGACCAAGAACTAACAAATAGGAGCTTATATGGAGCCTAATGAACTTCGGGGCTCTGAAAATTTGAGATTTGGTGGCTTCTCCTTCTACACAAAAAACCCCCGAACCGTCGAACTGGCGAACTCATTGTTCAATACACCTTCAAGACCTTATTATAAGCGCCATGTGTTTAAGCTCATAACCAAGGGCTTAAATATCTTACTAGGTGCTATGACAACAGTATTATGCATGTTCCATTCCCGTTAATGGAAAAACCATTGATATGTCAATCACTTTAAGATCGAAGGTCCTAGAGATTGTGGACCTCGAACATGCTTGCGGTTTAACAAAAACCCCGACTTCCAAAATGGAAAGATGTGTGATGGAGTAGAAGTCAACGTCCACCATTGATCTTCCTCCCGATGGGGATATACAATATCAGTTGATTGTGGGATGTGAAATATCCCCCTCATTAATTTTCCTTTGGACTTCCACAATCATTCCCATCCATTGATCTATTCCTCATATATTTGACGGTCACGGTTATATCATTGTTGACCTAACATTTCCAACAGTCATAATCTCACCCCTCATTGGTTTGGTATTTTTGAAATTCTCAACCTTCTAGGGTCCACTTAGTACAACTGTCATCAATTAAGATCATGACACATGGCCCCACCATCGAGTGACATGTGTCAAATCACTATTGGTTCAACAGGGCTTGTCAAAAGTACAAAACCAGGTGACACGTGTCATTCCTATAGGAGGTCCACATCACCCCAGGTGACATCATCATGCCACGTCATAATATGTCACTATGGTACTTCGACATTTTGGGCTTCGAGAGATCCTACTCCTACAAACTCTATAACTCTCAAATGTTAGACCGATGAACTATTGAACTGGTGCTTCTTTGGAGATTCGACACTTCAGAGCTTTGTAACTTCGTGCTTAAGAAGTTTTTGGTGTTGATCACCATACAATAAATAAAAGTACTGTTCCCTCTCTTTAACCAATGACCACAATCAACTCCATAACTCTGGGCTTCAGGATTTTCAGACTATCCACATTCTCAACCCTTCCGGAGTGCCAAGTCTCCGGACTGTTGGATCTACTGCCATGTATCCTCTCCCGATAAACGGTCGAGATTATATTCAACCCTCTGAGAGTTCTCTCCTCAAAGAAACCTATAACTCAATTCCTCTGGAGCACCACGTCTCCGAACCTTGAAATATTGCACCACGCATCCTATGATATTAATCCTCGAGATGGACTTCGGCCTTCGGGAGTCCTCGACGTCAACTGCTTATGCCTTGAATCCTCCAGATTTCCTAGTCTCCAAACTACGAGATCTACTTTCATGTGTCCTATCCCAATCAACGGTGAGGATTCACTCTGCTCTTCGAAGCTTCGGGGGTTTCACCTTCATATCACTTCATTCCTTACGAACACCGAATTGACAAACTTGTTGATCTCCTTTACTCAGCAGTCAAATAATGTAGTGACACATGGCCCCATCGATGGGAGACACATGTAAAGTCCTAAATGGTAATAAGGTTCTGTAAATGGTACAAAAACAATTGAAACACGACAGGCTTAGGGTAGGTCAACTCCACCCTAGGTGACATCATCATGCCACATCATATCCGGTGCTTTGGGACTTCGACACTTCGAGCTTCGAGAGATTCCACTCCAACCCACCTTATAACTCCTAAATGTTGAACTTCCAAACAGGTCGATGTCACTATGACGCTCTGAGACTTCAGGAGTCTTCTCCACACTACACCACAAATCGCTCAAACATAGAATTCCCAAATGGGCTGATCTACTGACATGTGTCCTCAAACACAAACGGTCCATATTAACTCCGTAGTTCAAGACTTCGGGAGGAAATCCCTTCTATGCACACTTCAACCAATTTCCCTGAATTCCAAACCGCTGAACTACTCAGGGAAAATCCACGACTCTCCTCGTCCTGGATGATCTATGGTTGAAAATCACTCCAAGACTTAGAAACTTCGAGCTTCAGCCCCTTTTCTCAATAGAGTGTAAACTTCGTCAAAGCCACAAAGTTTGAAGGACTTGGAGGTTAATTTTCGTGCATCTTCTCCAGATATGAAGGTTGAGAAGGGTCTGCCTCCCCCCCCGTGCAGATCCCATGGATCAAATTCAATCTCATGGTTATTAACCATGATTGTTGTGATAACCACTTTGCCACTCTTCCTGAGCTTTCCATTACGACCCAAGATCTCTCTCAGTTCCCCTCTAGCACTCTATACATCAAATCCCTGTGGAATTTTGACTCCAAATTCCATACTCGTGGCCCATCTAGGTTCAGTGTTGAAACCATGGGCTCTAATACCAATTTGTAACATACCTTGACCTCCAAATCCAAGGCATGCCATTGATGAGATTTCATATGTGAAAACTATCATACTTATTACATTAAAAATAAATATCTACTTTCTGTTAACATACACATAATTATGTCGAAGCATATAGTAAATAAACACATGTGTAACATACAACATGTTGTTAAGCATGTATAAAAATTACTTATCTGTTTAAGAAGGCCACCAACTGCGTGTAGACCTTCTACAAATCTTCTAGCCTTAGACCATGCCTCTTCAATCTATCACCGGTGGGTCACCCCTAAGCTGGGACTAAAATCCACCCAACGTAAAGGAAATCCTAGGATAGGATGAGGTTACAAAATCTCTAGGAAGGGTTATTTCCCCAGGATTCCACTCACATCAACAACTTATAGTCCCTCATTCCCCACATGCCTATCCCACCCCAGGGAGTGTGCCACTTCTCTACTCGACATTCCTTCGGCTACCCCACTCCCATTACAAGGCTTCAACAACAGGCCAGACATGAAGTCTCCAAGAACTACAATTGTCGTGAGGCTCCCTATGGGAAAATCACTTCCCCAACAACCTCTCTCACCTGGAGAGAGTTTATCACATGCATGACAACCTACTTCTTCAGTCCATCTCCCAGACCAATCTAGTCCGAGTAATCAAAACAACAAATCAGGTATGGCTTTGGTAAGGATAATAAACCACACCAGTCCAGAGAAAAACATGGGCAACAACAACAAATGGTTAAGGTGTGATCTAGATCAGGTAAAATATAGACGTTTTATGCTTCACAGGAAAAGTATGGGTTAGCTTCATGGGGTTGCAAGTTACAGAGCTTGCAGAGATAAAATGATGGAGGAAGTGGATGCTGCATGAATGCTCAGTCTAAGTGCGTGAGTGCATAAATCGGGATCCTGGAAAGAATGGTTGAGTGAACCCCCACAATGACTGATTTCCCACATAAAAATGCATGCACCCATATTGACACAGGACTCTCTTAGGAGCTCGTTCCTCTCCACTTGGAGTTTGTTCCTCTCCCCCAAAGGAACTTAAGATAACAAGGTTATTTCCCAAACCTTAGTATTTAGGAAAATATATTATAATATTCCCTTGGGGTTAATCTCTTCAAGCTTATTCCTTTTCCCTAGCCTCTTAGCCCCTTCCCTTTCCCTTTCCAGTGGAGCTTTGTCCCCCATAACTCTTTCTTCGTGGTTGGTCTACACACAACGATGTAATTATATTAATGATGTGATTATTTACATATACCAAAAATCAGGCTCTCTAGCCTTCAACATCTAGGCTCTTTGGCCTAAAAACAAACACATAAGCCTCCCAACTTATAAACACTTGTCTCGCCAACCTATAAACATAATTACAATTTAGTAGGGGCTCGACCTTGCTATTGGGAACCCCCCCCTATAACTATACCAGGGTTGTAATTATAGACAGAGAAATGACTCCCTAAAAGTCAATCTAATTTCTACACTACCCCAAACATTCCAAAATAGCTGAACATAAAGAAATGAAAGAGTAAGCCAAAAATTGTAGCTTTAATCCAACATTTGGTGCTGACCTCCTCAAGATTTGTAGCTCCCAGGGTTGCAAGTCTCCTCCCAAAGATGACATGCATCCACAACTAGGAAAACAAGGCTACAAAAATTCTATTTCTATTCATAAATTAGGGTTAGATATAAATTGTTATGTATAAACAAAAGAAAAGACATAAAAACCATCATTTGGAACAGGGAAAAGAGATTATTTTATTCAATACTCAAAGATGGGAAATTACAACCTTTGTAGGCCAACAATCCGCGAACCTGATTCAGGCTCCTGTTAACAATGCTCCAAGTGCACCTTCTAAATGTCTTCTCTCACAATCTACTAATCACCTTAAGGGAAGGGAATGGATTGTATTGGAGAAAAGGGGCTAGAGAGGGAATGTTGAGGCAATAACTCACAAAAGGCTGCAAATAATTTGGCAAGGAAGGAAAGGGAATTTGGGAAGAGTCTTACCGTTCTAATTCTTTTTTTGTGGAATGAGACCCCAAGACCTCATTTTATATGACAAAAGGATAGTTATTCGGTTGGGGGGTGGGCTATAATGGGTGAATTGGTTAGGAAACCTCCAATAGCCTGTTAATTCCACTGAATTCCTTGCAACTTTTTAATTTTTTCAACTTTTGGAGGTATATGTGGGTTGTTTAGTGTGCAACTAGTGTATGTACGTAGGTTGTCTAGCATACAACAAGCGTATGTACACATGAAGTAGTACAATAGGGTGCATACATGCTCCAAAAAATGGTTTTTTAAATAGAGTTCCTCAGCAGTGATTTGGAAAATTATGGAAATAGGAAGGCCAATGCCATGTATGTATGAGTAGGGAATTTTAGGGATATAATAGATGCCCCCTAATGTATGAGGTCATAAGAGAAACTGATGTCTGAAATACATTAAAATATCTTCACCAATGAGAATGCATGAAATCGAGTGAGCCCAGGACCAGCGTTCGGGAGGTGCCATCTACAAAACAACTATTATATCTCCGAGGTGGGAATACCCATGCTCGATATGAACTAAATCATGGCTACCAATCAAATACACTGCAGATCCATGTCATATAACTATATAAAGTGTAACCATGAGCAATACACAACATATCTACATCTCAAAATCTGTCGAAGATATACAAGTACAATATGCATCTTCAAGAAGCTAGTGACGCATGTGGCTAGAGGTGAAAACATCATAGCTTGAGCAACAACTTCAAGATATTCAAAACTCAGGTAGGAGTACAATGGGAGTGTAAGACTCACCACTATGAGGTCTTCGACAAGCTGTCGGTAAAATAATGGAGGATCTCGATGATCAGGCAGAGAACTCCATCGATTTTGAATCTGGACTTGACTGGACTCTCGGGATGGCCAACTTATGAAATTCAAGAGACAAACTGCAAAAAGGCCGGCTGAGTTTGGGTAAAACCTACCTTGGACAAAAGAACAAAATATGATCAGACTCAGGCAGCATAACATTGACATAAGTCTAATATGCAGGGGGCACCACAAACTCTCCATATGTTTGGAAGAATAACCAAATGGAGGAGGAAATAAATCTATGTAGTGAGAACAACTTCCTATGGTCATACTAGATCCCATTGCTTGACAAAAAAACAAAAGGATGTGCTTTGTCCAAGGGAGACTATCTTTGCTGCCGAAAAAAGAATATATATTTTCTGTCCCCTCTTTTTGGAATATTTAATTTTTTTGTCTTTTTCATTTTTTAAACAATCTTGAAAAAGAATAAAATAATGCTATGTTACAAAGGATGAATGAGTGTCACGAGTAATAAAATTGGTTCCAAGTGCATGGAACATACTAATTCTTAGGGAAAGTAAACATGTGAAGGATAAGGACACTCAGGAAAACTCCTCCATTGTTCAAGGTGTCAGATTGCATAGGAAATATGTGTTGCAAGGATTGTGTATAAGTAATGCTTCAAAGGTTCAATTGAGAGCAACATGGAGTCGACATTAGGCCAAAGATGCAAAGATGAGACTCGCAATGCGATTAAGCATGACACATTAAGACCCCTTCTATGTAAATTTTAACGATCCTAGAGAAGGTAAGCTCTGTGTTTTTTTAACATTTAGAAAGTCTGAAAAAACACAAAAAGAAGACTCCAGGGAATACCTTTTTCATAGTTAGTCCAATCAGCTCAAAAAAGGGTTAAACTTGCACCGAAAAGATGTCTTTTCAAAACCATTTTAATGAGTTTGACAAAGACAATATCACTCGGCTATCTTTTCAATTTTAAGGAGTCTGAAAAGAGCTTAACTATGGACTCATAGCCTTTTTATAAGTTTAGTCTCCTTAGCCCGAAAAAGTATAAAAGTAATCAAGGAGAACTCTCCCAGCGAGACGAATCTCTCGAGGCATACCTTTTTCCACAATAATCTATTGGCCGAAAAAAGGGTTAAACTCATGCCAAGTAGATGCTCTTCTGGACCAATTTAACGAGTGTGAAGGAACAAGGTCACTCGACGATATTTTCATATTTAGGGAGTTTGAAAAGATCTTAACTATGGACTCCAGGGGGGGGTTCTGTTTTTGTAAGTAATCTCCAAGGCCCGAAAAAGGTGATAAACCAAAACCAAGGAGAATGTTCTTTTTTCAAAAATTTAGTCCCTCAGGCCCGAAAAAGGGTTAAACTTACACCTGAGAATACTCTTCTAGAAAACCGACGTTCCTAGAGCGTACCTTTATTCGTAAAATTAGCCATCCAGACCGAAAAAGGGGTAAAATACCATCGAACGGATATGCCTTCAAATTTGAGTTTGGCGAGCATGAAGGGAAACAAGATCACTCGACAATATTTTCAATTTTAGAGAGTCTGAAAAGGGCTCAAAGAAGACTCGAGGGGGATACTTTTCTCAAGTAATCCAGACAAGATCAAAAAGAATAAATATAGTCTTGTTGGCATAGGGTCAGACCCAGGGTTCAACACTTAAAAAATGCACCAAAAAAACCCTAACTATTGTCCCTTTCGGCAACACCTGCAAAGCAGATGAAGTCTCACCCGAGGTAGAGGCAGGGGGGTTGTAGAACTCAAGTTTCTACAACCTAGCTGGGACACAGATCTGCGATCAAAATACTTAATAGAGCACTTAGAAATTAATGTTCATTATTCTTTGACCCTTGTTCACATCGCAGATTCAAACCCTAATCACAAAACAACACAATATTCAACAAGATCTAAGAATATCTAACCATTTAGCACATAGCCTCAAACAGATCTAGTATTCATCCATGTTATTAAGCACTAAGATACTACATCAGATGCATATAACATACATAAATATTCATCACTAAGAATAAATCACATCAATAACACAAATCAATCAGAACACAGGATATACGTGGTTCACCCCCAGCGTGGGGCTACGTCCACCAACTCGTCATCTTCTTTATTATCTTCTTTCAATCTTCTTACATGCACAGAGCCACAAAAACTACTTTGCATAGGATAGGAGATCTGGATGCACTTCGCCAGATCCTCCTTCCCCAAGTTTGTCACAGCACAGAGCCTTCTTACAATCACTTGCACTTAACTCTGCAAGTTCTCAACACATAGTATGCACGAAGCTTTCACAACTAATCACACTTAGAAACCTTTACATATCTTTTACAAAGCCAACTTAGATCTAATGTTGATACTTCTTACAATGCCTAGTTACTTATTTATACATTTACAAATGGGGCCTAAGCATGGGTAAACCCATGGTCCGACATTCCATACCCGTTACATAAGCCCTAAACCCAAAACTCCCACAAAAAGGGGGCGAGATCCCGCTATCTCCGCTTCGCCTGGGCACTCCATTTTCGACCAGCCTGTCGAAGTCCCAAAAATTGTCAAACATGACCAAGGTTCTCCAAAACTTGGTCAAGGGCCAATAGGCCCCCAACACTCACTTGTGACTCGTCCCGAGTCAATATGATCTAGGAAACTCTGCTTCAAAGGCCTCGAGCTTGGCTCGAGCTACCTTGACTTGTTGCTTCACCAGAGCCTCCTGATCGGTGAACTCCTGAATGATTTTCTCGGTGACAAGTCCTTCCAAGCTCTGTTCCAGTGTGGTGACCACTTGTTCTATCTATGCACCTTGTCCTTCGATCTCTTCAAAAAGGGTGCAGGCTTCGTCCTGCATCGGTTGGAGTCTCTGGGTCACTTCCATGACTCTACTCTGGATGGCATGGACCTGCTGCTGAACTGTGCACTGTTCTTGTGACCTTTTCATCTTCTCAACTACTCACAGTAGCTTCAACTATGCTTGTATATTGTACCCCTTTGATCTCCACCTCGATCCTATTATACATTGTCTCCTGTTTGGCTTCGTTTCACTGCAGAATGTCCTCTGAGGTATCTGATACAACTGTGATGATAAGGTCAATATCATCCACCGTAAGTACAGTCTATAACTGAGGTTTATCCATGTGACACTTCTTCCACGCTGAGGGTTTCTTTGGGGAAATCTTTCTTTTCTTCGATGTCTCAACCTCTATAAGGGGGTGTTTCAGCTGTGTCACTTTGCCCCGTTCCTGCTTGTCTTCTCCCCCTCCTTCTCTTGGCTTACTTTGTCGTTTCCAGGTGATTCAGACACAGTATTCTCTGATGCATTGTTTATTTCCTACACCTATTCCTTCTTCTTCTTCTTCCTCACACTGCTTGGTCCATCATACTCTTCTCGGGTGACCACAAGACTTCTGATGAGGTCGAGGTCAGAGAGTTTTTTCTGTTCGACTAGTACAAGGAATTCTGTAGGCCATTCCCTGGTTATTTCCTCCATATCTTCCTCCATATCTTCCTCAGTCAGTTTGTAATAGGATTGGATCTCTTCCTTGTGTTCATTTCCACACACAGTTATGTAAATGAAGTGCTTGTCTGCACAAAACTTCACAAGTGGCCTAAACCGATGCAAAGTATTCAGAGTCATTCAGGGGAATGACTCAATGGCTAGCGTGAGTTGTAGATAATAGGTGTGGAAGACAATGTTTGACTGCTAGTGCTTCACCATGTCGCTTGAATACCATAGGGTAGTGAACCTCATGGCCAGTGGTTCAAACGGCTCGACTTCTGGGAAGGTCATGCCTTCCGACATCTCCCGAGCAACAATGGTAATGAGAATCAACAACCAGATAAAGTGAAACTCGTAGCCCTGGTCTTGCGCTTCACGACAATATTTCTCCAACTGGTTGATGAGGTAGCTCACCCAGTTCATTTGCATCCCTTCAATGTATTTTTCTGCGAGGTTGATGACAAACCCCGTGACCCGTGTTGGTCTATTATTCCTGACAATCTTGCTTGCTATCAACTAACAATATAGGTGCACTGCGCCACTTTGGATGGAGGATACCTTGTAGCCCTGCTTCCCTTTATCCACATCGTTGTAGGTGTATTTTATTCGCAATGCTAGGGTGTGATTTGCATCCTTCCTTGGGTAAAAATCATGAGGGTCTGGTCCCTACATGATCAATCCAGTGATTCGGTGGATCAATGCCAGATATACAGTGATGTGTCTATCCAACCATAGGTAACCACCATGGTAGCATGACAGGAGGAGTTTAATGCACACGTTAACCACCTGATGTCTTCCAAAGTGTGGTATCTTCATCACATTAAGGATTGTTTATCTTGCGATGTCCATGGTCCATGGATGGGGGATTATCTTCGACTTCTTCTCTGTTGTCTTTGTTAAGTACTTGTGTGGTGTGAGCATTCCATAATTATTGTGGTTTCCCAAGTTGAAATCACTGATCTTTAGCGTCAAAATCTGTCCCAACTGCAGTCCAATTGCATGTATCCCCTTCAGGAGGTATGCAATGATAAACATATAGTCGAAGTCCCTTAGGATGTTGTCATGACTAATCGTGCCAGCCAGAGGTGGGATATAGTCGGGCAGGATCGACAGGATGAGATTTTCATTCACCAAGTCGTCGCGATGCTTGCTCCATTTGTCTATCGCAGTTTGGGATGGCCTAGATCGATGTGCAGTCAATGGGGAGGCTTGCAATCCTATCGTTGATGAGGCCTGTTCTCCTATGGACATGAACTTCTCATCCATAATGTCAATCAAAATCTCTTCGACAGATTTCTCTACTGTGCTAAGGTCGCTCAACATGCACGTTCCTGATCAAATGTCTTAGATAGGTGGACAAATTCTCAAGGTAAACATAACGGGTGGCGAGGTCTCAATAAGCACTGTGCGAAAGCAATTAGTTCTTTGTGGGATCAGATAATCACAATTTGCAAAAGTGTCCCCAGTAAGACATTCGACGGGTTAAATAGGTAATGTTGTAACAGACTTCTCCAATGGGCAGGAAGGCCTCAATCAGTACAATTCCATTAGTTATGGCACGGTCCCAATGGTCCAACGATGAGCTTTCCAACAATAACTGCGTTTCTAGCCATTCTGAAGCGTCATTCTAACAGTCAGAATGCCTCCAACAGTCATATTACTTCGTCGTGGCGAAGTGCCAGTCTATATTGTTCTACTATTCCGATGAGGTTCAAGTTTTGCAAGCCTTCCTTCTGCAAAGTCCTCTCTGGAACCTCCTCTAATTTCTCTAGATTTTCTTTCTTCTTACTGAGCTTTCTCTCTTTCTTTCCAATGATCTGTGTCTCTGGATTCCTCTTTCCATTATTTTTCTTATCTTTTATTAGCATAGTAGCTTCGCATTGTTGAGGATCTTTCACAGGGTTCGAAGGTAATACTTCTTCTCTTACTATTTCTGGATTAGGTGCTCTTATCTTCTGCATCGATAAGTTCTTTAAGTCTTCTTGCATTCTTTCAACTTCGACAGCCAGGTCTCTGGCCCTTATTTGCTTCAAATTGTCCTCCTGTTCTTCTATTAAGCACGCTATTCTCCTAGCCATGAAATCTCTTAATTCTTTATTTTTCTATTCTATATCTTCCTCTTCTTATTTCCTTCGGATTTGATCTCTCTCAATCCAAGTATTTCCTAAAAAAAGTGCAAAAGGAGTGTTGTTCTCAACAAAATTAATGACCTCGAATGCTTCTTCTGTCGATGTTCCATGAGCACTCATAGGTACATGAGCAAGTCTTCCACATAGGGTTATCATCTTTCCTTTAAACAAGCCTATTCTTCCCAATGAAGGAATCATAGAAGTCTTTCTTAAAATTTCCCAAGTACTTTCTGGCATAATGTTCACCTGTGTTTATGCATCCAATACACAGTCTATGTCAAAGTCTCTTATTCTTGTTTCTATGCACTGCTTCTCTTTTAAGATCTCCTGTGAACTGATGCCTCTGTGATCATTCAATGTTTCTTTCATCTGCAATAATATAGCCTCTGATTATTTCTAGTTCTCTATCATATTCCTAGTCTCTTGACCTTCCTCATGGTTTTCTTGTCTCATGTTCATCTTCTCAAATTTAGCAATCATTCTAGGGAAATCCAAAACTTCATGTCCAATAGCTTTACAACAAAGGAAAATAGGACCTCTACTAGGGAATTCCTTAGCAAGATGTCCTGGTCTTTTGCAACTATAAAAAAGAGTCAATCCTCTCTTTCTCTTAAACGATCCCCAACCTTTCCTGTACTGTGCACTGGGATCATAGTGATGGACCTACAAAAAATTCTTTCTAGGATCCTGCATCCACTTGTTAGTCTAAAAATTCTTTCTATGCATAGGAATAACATATCTTTCACTATTTTTATCAGATCTATTCATATCATATCTTCTTTCTTATAGTTATGCCCTAGTTTTTAGACTAGGAAAAAATCTGTCAAACATACCTAGATCCATTCTTTCGAAACAAAAATTTCCACTTATCTTACCTTTATAAGAGCACAAAGCTTTAAGATATTACCTCTTTCTTCAGATTGGGCTCCCTTCTTAGAACAAAGCTTCACAAGTCAAGTAGAGTACTTCTCACTAGAGAAATAGATCTATGGATAGAGATTTCTATTTTCTCTAGTTCCCAACAATCACAGTTTCAGGTCCAGACAACAGAACCATTTGTTGGCACAGGGGTAGACCCAGGTTCAACGCTTCAACAACGCACCAACAAAACCCTAACTACTGGCCCTTTCAGAAACACCTGTGAAGCAGATGAAGTCTCACCCGAGGTAGAGGCAGGGGGGTTGTAGGACTCAAGTGTCTACAACCTAGATGGGACATAGATCTGTGATCACAATACTTAATAGAGAACTTAGAAATTAACGTTCATTAGTCTTTGGCCCTTGTTCACATCGCAGATTCAAACCCTAATTATAGAACAACGCAGTATTCAACAAGATCTAAGCATATCTAACCATTTATCACATATGCTCAAACATATATAGTATTCATTCATGTTATTAAGCACTAAGCTACTACATCAGATGCATCTAACATACATAAAGATTCATCACTAAGCATAAATCACATCAATAACACAAAGCAATCACAACATAGGATATAAGTGGTTCACCCCCAGCGTGGGGTTATGTCCACCAACTCTTCGTCTTCTTTATTATCTTTGTTCAGTCTTCTTACATGCACAGAACCACAAAACCCACTCCGCATAGGACATGAGATCTGCACGCACTTCGCTAGATCCTCCTTCCCTGAGTTTGGCACATCACAAAGCCTTCTTACAATCACTTGCACTTAACTCTGCAAGTTCTCAACACATAGTATGCATGAAGCCTTCACAACTAATCACACTTAGCAACCTTTACATATATTTCACAAAGACAACTTAGATCTGATGTTGATACTTCTTACAATTCCTAGCTACTTATTTATACATTTACAAATGGGGCCTAAGCATGGGTAAACCCATGGGCCGACATCCCATACCCGTTACATAAGCCCTAAACCCAAAAATCCCATAAAATGGGGTGATATACCTCGATCTCCGCTTCACCTGGGTGCTCCATTTTTGACTAGCCTGTCCAAGTCCCAAAAATGGTCAAACACGACCAAGGTTCTCCAAAACTTGGTCAAGGACCAACAAGTCTTGTTGGATGTTTCTTTCGAATTTTAAAGCGATCTTGAAAGACAACAAAGTGTGCTCATTGGGGAGTCCCGAGGGTAAGGCCAAGAATGATTATTAGCAAAACGAATGAGGCTTCGATATGTAATCATGACAAGACTAATCAAGGAATACCAAGCCTATAGTCAAAACTGACAGCATGGACACCAAAATGCAGCAAAGGATCTACCTAGGGAATCCATGTAGAGGTAGGCTCTACCACATAATTATGACACTTCTAAAGCAACAAATAAGGTTGTGTGTCACACTTTGGTGGAGTCAATCCTATGGAAAAGAGAAAAAGACAACGAGATGTATAAAGTGGGAAAGAAATCCTAACTTATATGCAAAAGTTGGAAAAAATGACTTTTACTGAGGGATGACAAAAATGTAACCAATCCCAAAAATAATCACCAAACCGAAAGGAGAAAAGTACCAGAATGAATAATAGATAACTCATAAGCAAATTTGAGTAGCCACCAAGCCAAGAAAAAATGGCAAAGGGGACCAAAAAGGGGAAAAAAGGGCCAAAAAAGTCTATAAATAGAAGTGGACAACTCATTTTCACCATTGCAAATTGGAAAATAAAAAATAGGTCAAAAAAATCCTTCGTCAAAAGAGTTGATTTCGGGAGCTACAGTGGACGAAACACCCTCCTACTTGGACCAAGTAAGTACAAAAAACTTCCTCTTGCATTCCAATTGTTTATTTTTAAGTTAGTTTTAAGATTGGGATGGGCGTGCCCTTGTAAAAGGGTCACACCTGCATATACACAGGTTGTCCAAGGCCATCCCACATATGTACTACAACATAAGAATAAACAACCCATGTGCATACACGATTGTGTAGTGAACAACCCACGTACACCTCCCTTTGTAT
Source organism: Picea engelmannii (assembly GCA_009831015.1). Taxonomy (NCBI): domain Eukaryota; kingdom Viridiplantae; phylum Streptophyta; class Pinopsida; order Pinales; family Pinaceae; genus Picea; species Picea engelmannii. The sequence continues at coordinate 195,223 of ML784178.1, forward strand.
TGAAAAAAATAAAAATGCAAGCATTAAATCCTCTCCAATTTCAATGTGACAGGATGTATGTTCACTGGAGGGAAAGAGAGCATGAGGAGCTATATATCTTTGTCAAGGAGGACCTTATGGCTATCGCCTCACTGAAATAATGTGGTCTATGGAAGTTCTTCTAGTGTCCATTTATGAGGGAACAAACGAGGTTTCTTAATGCTCTTGTAGAGTATTGGAATCTTGGTGCAGAAGCTTTTATGATGGAGGGTCAATCATTGAACCCGACTACAATGAACATCTACTTTATGACTGGTCTCTCGAGAAGAGGGGAACTAGTCAACTTGAGGACCTTTCCTCCGGGGCCGTTCAACATCGAGGACTATATCAACATGTATTTTGAGGTTGGTACTAAGAAAGTGGGTTCTCAAGTGTCGATTCACAAGATCACCAGCCTCTCTCTACGAGTGATCCTACTTTTGATTGGGAGTATTATTGGATCAACAACACTCCATCAAGCCTCACATGCACATATGCACTATGCAATTCACTGTTTGGAGGAAAAAATATTTGACTGGAGTACCACCGTGCTTATATGCATGAAGAGACAACTCACAGAGTGTTGTAGGCGTACCAACAAGAAATTTGGGTTTGGTACCATCTTATGCTCCTTCTTCTTTGAGAGGGTGCCTAGTCTCAGTCCTAGAGAGACAGTATGTGTCAACAATGGTGGAGTTGTTGAGATTAGTCTCCAAGTGGGAGATTGTTGGTTGTTGAGCCTGATTATCTTCCTGATTCAGAGGTCTTTTTTTTCAGCCTTGTTTATACCCCATGAATAATTTACACCATGGAATATTGTACACCCCTCCATGCGAAGGAGTGAAAGGGGGGGATTTCCCCCCTGTGGGGTCCAGGGGGGATATCACCCCGGCTGGGGGGTCCGAGGGAAAGTAGGCCCCTGAAGGTGGTTCAAGGGACAACATTCCCCAATGGGGGTTCAGGGGAGAATCCCTTGAAGGAAAAATTGTCTTGCAAATGTATATTGTAATTTAATTATAAATCTAGAACGTTCATTATAAGGTCGCAAATATGACGGTAGAATTTATGTTAGCATTTTTTTCCCTAGAAGGAAACCCTCTTTTATGAGGGAAATGTATTGTGGCTATGTATCATTGCGAATATTGTATTATGAGTGAGGAGACTGTGAAGAAAAGAAGAGGAACTTACAATGAGTGCGTTGTAGGTTGTATCCCTTCATTTGTTGGATAATACTAAAGGAAGGACCTGAAAATTTCTCTGCTGGATGTAGCCCACACTAGGTGAACCACATATATCTATGCCTCTATTGTATTATGTATCTTCTGTGTTTTATTTCCACATTTTTTTTATTTTATTTCACTGCGATCCTATTTTTCTAACATAACGAAAGATCTTTTGAATCCTTGAAATTATAGGCATGTGCCTCAATATATTATGAGAAGGACTATGTGCCTTACCATTGTTTTTTTTATTTTTATTTTTGGTACATGTCATGCCCACATTATGGACATATCTATTTATCCACATATTCTTCTCTATATATAATACAATCATTTGGACATGTGTGATATGATATGTACTCAACACTCAACATTTTCATAATTTTCTTTGCCTCTTCTTGACTATCATGCAATACACTATCACTCGAGAGCACATTATCTTTGAGCAACCTACAATTAGTGGGAAATATAATTGTACATTGTCATTAAGCATGCATAAATCAACCATTTTCTTCCTTCATTGTGTGACAATATTCCTTAAACAATTAGGGGACTTAATGGTTAGTTACCTCAAAAGTGACGAAAAACACACGTCTGACATACCATACAATGATTTCAAGTTGTACAATAACATTTTTGTCCCTAGTTGGGTATACCTTGACCCTTTTCCAAAGAGAGGGGTGGTGGAAGCAAATTTTAGACTTTGGAAGAAGGTATCGATGACATCAACATCATCCCCTAGTTCATTTTTTTGGAATGAATGTAACAACATTCTATCCATGGCTTGGGTATCCTGTAAGAACTCATCCATACCAACCTCTATATCATTTCCTTTATCCCCAACATGTGAATAACTAGTGTTACTATAGAGGTTTTGAATTGGTGACTCGTGACATAGTGGGAATTGAATAGGTGGTTGATTCAACCATGCTTGGTATGCTTCCTTTCTGAGTTGTTCTCGTTTGATAGTATTTCTTGATTTGACATTGTAGTGGGGTACAACAATAGATAGTATACATGCCATTATTTGTTATAATATTGATTGCAAGAACATTGAACATTGCATCGATAATATTAGTAAGACAATGAATTTAGTATGTTCTAACATTATACCAAACATTTATTAGAAGCTTGGAAAAAAAAATCCCAATAATAAACATGCAACCAACCTCTTTATAAAACAAATGTCAAATTAAGCAAAACATTTACATTAGTTCCATTGAAAATCTAACTATATAATTACTCAATCATATTTTTTTACACCATGAGGGGATGTCTAAAGGTAGAACCAATGCAAGATGTTTTTGACAAGCAGTTAGTGGTCTACAAAATTTATAGTTTATTAACAACTCATCATCAGAAGAAAAACTACACATTTCATGCACAACAACAAATATGGATTCTTTTCTTTTCATAAATAGCTATTTTTCATTAGAGTGTTCCTCAAAGAAACAATTTGCACTAAATAATGATGAGATACAACTATTTATGAACCCTATAATGTTCCCATGAGTTTGTGAATGACCATCGATATATAACAAGTTTTTCCTATTAAAGCTTCCAAAAGAATAGTCATTCATGCACATACTATAAATGGAAATTATATGTTTGTATTTAGAAATATTCTAGTAACCAAGTTGACTATAAAGAGGACCACAAAATGGAATAAGTTCTACTTATTGATTGGGAGGAATGTATACATGTGAAAGGATAATCAACCCAAGATTCACAACATCTATTTTAGACTTGGAAATCATATAACTATTAGCACAAAAAGAGAATTTGATTCCAACATTAGGCAAATGAATCGAAGACGACCAAGATCCATACAAAGTTTGGTTGTAATAGGTTTGGTATTTACTTTGCATATGGATAGGAAGAGGGAATTCATCACTACCTTCCAAGAATTGAAGTGACTTTGGTGTGTGCTTGGACATTTTTTCTCTCATCTCATACAACTTTTTGGATATCATAGTAGAGATGTTTTGGGTGGTATCAATATCATACTTTGGCTCACCGAAAATCTCCATTGACTACACAGAAGGAGAAGGAAACTTAGTTTATCTAGCCTCCAACCTTTCAAAAAAGGATCATATGGAAGTGTTGCTACGTTTCTTTTCTATATTTCCTATTGGATTCTTGACCGTAGTGGAAGGTATTAGACCACCAACTTTGGGTAGTCAATCATTAATATAACGGGACAATGTGACACGTCAAGGGCTCTCCTTCAACCCTTTACATTTTGAACAACCGCATGCTACTTGGTGTCATAAAAGAGATCCAATTCGTAGTGTAATACCATTGACCCAAGATGATTGTTGGAAGATGGCATGCTCAATTGGCAGGGTAAAGCAATGGTCCATTTTCATCAAGCTGATGTATGTGGTATATTTATATTGATAATATCTTGCATTATTTTTGGACTAGTGGAACATCTTGTGCATTTGAACTCGATCTTGAATCGTGATCCTATAAAATTCAATGAACAATTATTCAAATGCACATGCATACATAACATAAATTCAATTAGATAAAATAATTATAAATAAAATGTAGACTTACTACAAATAGCAGGGGAGAACTTGAAGAACTTGTAAAGATATGGAATAAGTCGGAATCTGAAGAATTGGCCATTTGATATTATAACCTTTTTTTCCTGCATTTGAGCCAAAACCATCATCAATACATGAATAAATTCTTAAAATAAAGTTTGGGAACCATAGAACAATCTAATCTCAAACACAATTTCAAATGGATTTTAAAAGTTAGCGATGCACTTAATTATTTTTTATGCACCAGTGCGTCTGTATATAAAAAAATGCGCCAATGTGCTAAATTATGAGAGGCACTAAAGAGTGGCCTCCATTTTTCCCTCTGGTTTATGATCTGAGTTAGTCTTTGGTTTATGACCTGAGTCAATCTCTAGTTTATGACATGAGCCAGTCTCTATTTTATGACCTGATTCAGTCTCTGGTTCTCCTTTGGATTCTGGTGACCTGAGTCAGTCTCTAGTTTGTCATCCTTCTATCTTGTTATGCTTGGAAAAGAAAAAATATAGTTTTTTATCATTTTCATTTCATAATCATATAAAAAGTTAAAAAAAAAGTTGTGTAGTTTCTTAACTACATTTGCATGTCACTTTGCAAGTTTGTTTGGTTGTAGTAGCTTAGGTTGCTTTTTATAAAAGAAAAGAGTTCTCAACCCAAATTTCCTTCTCATCTTCTTCCTTGAAAGTTTGAGTAGTTGCATTGCATTTGGAATGAAAGAGCATTCTTGGATAGATTTCATAGTAGGATCTTGGTTTTCATTTTGAAAATTTTGCACTTTGAAAGTTAAAAGAGACAAATATTCAATTGTAGGATGTAGTTTTGTTTCATTTACTTTTAAAGAACAATTTTCTAAAATATCATTTAAATCTTCTCTTTCATATCTCAAATAACACCATGAGTTTCACTACCATACCCCTGAGTAATCACGCCACTAAAATCAATGCTTAATGTTAAAATCAATTAGACTTTTTTGTTTATAGGGTACACCAATTAGACTAGGCTTTAGGGCCTTGAATTGGGTGTCAAGAGGAAACTCTTAGAGTCCACTTAAATAAACTTAAGAGTCTGATATAGGGAGTATAAAAGTCTAGTGTTGTAAAAGTTAGTTGCAACCCCCCTCTAACACAGGGGCTAAACACAAGGTCGTGTGAGGAAAGGTAGAGGAGATAGTCTCTCCAAAGCTAGACCAAACGTAGTGGGGATCATATTTGAGGGTCATTATTGGGATTTGTTGACTGCATTTGAATAGAGAGATTCGTGAACCTAGAATTCATTCAGGATCCTCAGTTGTCTTCTGGACCATTTTCCTTTGGTACCCTTGAAAGGCTTCATACATAGCTATCTTGATCATACGATCAACTTGACTATCGATTGTACCTGCCTAGGGATTGACTGTGATATGGAAACCTAGTTACCTTTTATAGGGACTCACACATGTGACTGTGGGGGTATATCCTGATACCTAGGGAAAACATCAGATCATCCTTTGCAAAGTATACCCTAAGGGTGTTTCTGTGTTCAAGTTACACTTTCACCAATAAGTTTCTCTAGTGTTGATTAGTGTAACTTTTCTTCCTACCACTCTATTGATTTATTGATTTACCTTTAGGGACTTTATAGTGTGTGCTCTGTGCTTCTCCCTAGCTTTACCTTATAATATTGGTTGATCATTTCACAAAGTGGAAGATCAAAAACTCCATCATTCGTGTAGGCTCTAGGGCCTTCGATTGGTAACTTTGGAGCCACCACCACCACTGATGAGGTGAAGGTTAGATCAAGAAGGTTATTTTGAAGGTACCGTACCATAGGAAATTGTGAACAAGCCTATTCCTAGAGAATAATTTCTTGCACCGAAGGAGACTAACATTTCCGACCTCAAATTTGAAGGAGTTAGGCCTGCAAACCCTTCGATCTCTAATCTTTTAGTTACAATTCTTGTTCAGGTAGTCCCTCCCGAGGTGACTTCTCCTGATCATCATCTCATTAGGAGACTAGCTATGGAAGTGAGTAACGCTACTTCTACTAGGAGTCCTCATACTCCCATCTTGATCGTGGGTGGAGGGGGCATCATACCTCCTCCCCCACCTTCACCTACAAGGAATACTTCTAGTCAAACACCTACCACTTCTGGTAGTGGCACAATCTATCTCATGACTTTGACCATTGTTCATACTTCTACAGTAACAAATACATATGGCACTCCTTTCACATATGGGATTTCAAGTTTTGATACAAGATCGAATTTAACCTACTCTACTTTAAAAACTGTTGGTCTAGGGGCAGGAAGTTCTAATTCTCCCTTGTAAGGATCCCTCGGGGGTACTTCCGCTCTATACAATCTAGTCCCTTATGGTGGGGCCATATCCCTCCTTCTTCCCCTTTGCTCGGAGGTTCTTTTCAAGAACCATTTGGACATAGTTCCAGTTCTAGTTTGTTTAGTGGAGGGAGTCAAGGGCCTTAGTAATTTATGACTCTGGTTGGGTCTATGGCTTTCTCGTTATTTGGTACTTTTGAAAATAATTCTTTCTCACTGTCCACATTTTCATTAGGGGGAAACCATTTTCTCAATCAACCTAACCCCATGAAGGATTTGTTCCTTCACATGGAGTGATGACATCAGACTTCTGTTCTCAAGGCCTTGGAAATCCCTAGTAGTGTTATGTACCTTTACAAGGGATGTCGATCAAGGGAAACCACTCCCACGCTCAGTGGAACCTCAGGTAAGGCTCAGTTCCTATGCTAGGAAGATCGAATGGGGGAAACCCCAACCGAGATTTTTGGAATACTATGTAGGGAGAAATCCATACCTAAGGTATGTCATCAAATTATTCGAATCTTTCCATGATGCAAAATAGCGCACAAACCCCTTATAGTAGCCAAGGAAACCTTGTTTTTTACCAGAACCCTGGTCAGCACACAAGCTTTTCCTGGCAACCTGGTGCCAGCCAAAATCCAGGTTCATCTTTTCCTTTAAATTCGCCACAACCTAGGTTACCCTTTCTAGAAACTATTCATCTTCCAGATTTGTCAAGTTTCTTAAATTATCCTATTTTCCATGATCCACATTAGCCTCCTATGCTAATAAGTTTCCCTCATACATACCAAAATTTGAAGGCAAACCTAGTGAAGATCTGGGCGATCATGTTACAACTTTTCACTTGTAGTGCTCCTCCAACTCGTTGAATGATGAATATAAAAAGTTGCATTTGATTCAACGCACTCTCATAGGGGGTGCTGTGAAGTGGTATATTGAGCTCGATGGATTCAAGTATGCTTACTTTAACGATCTGGAAACTGTTTTCTTAAACCATTTTCAACTATCGGTGAGATACAATGTTGGCACAGAGGTGCTGGCTAAATTCAAACAGACTAAGGCCATCCATATCTTTGACCATATATGATAATGGCATCACTGAAAGATCTTGATCAAAGTAAAGTTACCTCCTGCATTTTTTCTCGAGTGGTTCCTTAAGTCTTTAGTGCCTTGTGTCTCTAAAGATGTCACAACTTCTAGAGTGTTTTATGAGGAAGAGGCTATAATGAGGGCTCAAAAACTGGAATTGATTTATTGTCAATCCAGAATGTTGTACAATATTATTCCTGATGCACCTCGATCAACCTTTGACTTGACCAAACTGATGTCTAGGCCTCATGTCGATGGTCTAATAGGCTCAACACAAAGATATCCCACAGATTAATTTTCCAACCAAATGAAAAAGTTGTCACTACAATAGACTGTGGCCTACCAAAATTATAGTACAGATACCCCCACCACCCACACGTCAGAAGTACATAGTATGTAGATGATGAACCCCAAGGAAAACCAAAAATCCAAGGGGAAAATAAAGGGCAAAGGAAAGAAGGGTAAGGGGGATAAAAAGGCTACAAGAAATGTCGGTGAGGGAAAAAACAAGAAGAAAAAGCTTAATTTTCCATGTAAGCTTTGCACGGACAATCACTTGACTCATCAATTCCCTTGACTTGAAGAATCCCATAAGCTTTTGGAACGATAGTAGATTTTTTTTTTAACTAACCCTTTCCATTGAGGGAAGAATATGACATATGCTTCCTCATCCAAAACTGTGACTGGGGGAAATTAGGGTGCCCCCATCTTAATTCTAATACTGGAGCCGCAAATGTATACATGATTATATCAGATGCTCATATTCAAACCAGGGATCATGATTAAGGAATGCATGAATCTGATGAGAAGGGGAAAGAATCTTCCAACCCATCGCCTCCTCTTCATATTGAGAAGACCATGAGAGAAACAATGACTCACATCCCTAAAATTTCATTTAAGAAATCTTCTCATAATCCAAATGCAAGGGTTGCCCAAAATTGTTTTGTTGTTGAAGATATTGCGCAAACCCCTTGTGCGATGTCTTCTCTGAAGGTTCTCCAGAGTTTCCCCTCATAGAGAAAAGCATTATTTTCTTCTTTGGGTGTTTCTGAGCCAACTAAATTGGGAGATATCATTTTTTACCCTTCCGATCAAAAACCTTGTTTTCCTTAGCACGTCGCCTTCTAGATAGTAGTGGTTTATGCCACAAAATCATTGACACATAATATTTTCCAAATGGTGGTAGATGAGGGTGTGTTAACATGTGTGATGTCCTTGGCATGTTGGAAGGCTATTGGTCAACCTGAGTTGTCTCTGTCTCCTACATTTTTAATCGTGTTTGACGACTATTCATTTCAATCGCATGAAATAATCCGCTCCTTCCCCATGTTGTTGGAGGGAAAAACTATGTGTGTCGAGGTCGAAGTAGTCGACACGCCTCTCGACTAAAATATTTTGTTGGGACAAAGTTGGGCTTATGCAATGACAACGGTTATATCCTTTGTTTTTCATGTACTATGTTTTCCTCATGAAGGTAGGATAGTAATCATTGATTAGTTATCCTTCTCTCATGCTGACCCTTCATCGAGGGCATCCATGGTCCCGATGATTGATAACCCGCATCAAGGTACCTTCAACTTAGGTGTTGAACTATTTCCATATTTGATGGGTACTTTTTATTTTCCTCCACCTTCGAATGGTGTCAAGTTTATTTCAGTTGTCCCTGATCAACCTAAGGCTGCGATCTTCCAAGTAGCTTCATTTCCAATGACTTATTTTAATGATCCATGTACTTTACCTTCCCCATTGACTTTGATGGAATGGGTAGGGAATCCTGACATGGCTATGCCCCTATCCACAATTGATATCACATACAATATTGTTCAACAAACCTCATCCAACTCTTATCCAACTCCCCTTCAAGAGCCATATCCTGTTCTAGAGCTTATTTGGGCTCAAGAGTCTCTTACTTATCATGATCCTTTGGACTTGGTCTTTCCCTCCGACGAGGCTATTTTAGAGGAAATGAAGGGTCTGAATAGACCTTGGGATGATATTCATCATAGATCATACTTTTTACTTGAGCGTAGAAGAGTGGAAGTAAGATAGTTTACCACGACCATGAACGGATATGTCTCTCGTCCTGTTAACCCATTGGCAACATACAGAGTATATGTTGAGGGAGACATGGTGAGTATAGCTAAGACGATTCCAATTGACATCTCCAAAACCCTTGGTTTCATTGAAAACGTCTTCATTGAAGAATATTTCCCCCCCAAGGAGATTTAGGTGTACTCTAATTTATTTAAAGAATTTCATGAAGTTTTTTCCTGGTCTTATGAGGAAATGCCAGGCATCGACCCTCATATAGTCGAACATGAGATTGACTTATCCTGATGTTAAGATTTTTCAGAAGAAGATTCACTCGGTCAACCCTCGCAAGGAAGCGAATATCAAAGTTGAGGTAGAGAAATTGATTAAGGTTGGTTTCATCTAGCCGGTTCAATTGACGAAATGGGTGTCAAACCCTATTCCTTTCAACAAAAAACAAGGTACAATTCATGTGAGCATGGATTTTTGAGATCTAAGCAAATCATGCCCAACATATAAATTTCCTACCCCATTCATTCATCATATTATCGATGAATGTGTGGGATGAATTTTTTTTTCTTTTATGGACGATTTCTCAGGGTACAATCAGATTCAAATCAAGTATGAGGATCAACATAAGATTACTTTCATATGTCCTTGGGGTATGTTTGCATATAATAAAATTCTATTTGGCCTAAAAAATGTTGGAGCTAATTTCCAGTGGTCCATGTCGTTCACCTTCCATGACCTCAAACATATATTCGAGGCATATATTGATGATATTGCATCACGTTCTCGCAAGAGATTTGATCATCCCGCTCACCTTCGATTTATTTTTTAGAGGTGTCGCTACTACTGGATTCGCCTAAATATGAACAAGTGTAGTTTTTGTGTCATGTTGGGATGTTTATTAATATTTATCGTGTCCACCAAAGGGATCACGATTGATCTTCTTAAGTTTGAGGAAATAGTTCAATTGCGCCCCCACCCCCCCCCCCCTNCCCCACCCCGGCACAGTTCCCCAGCTTCAGAGTGTCTAGGGGGAAGCTAATTTTTTATGATGATTTATTGCTAACTATGTCAAAATAACTAAAGGGTTTATGCGTCTTTTGAAAAAATGGGTCCCATTCTTTCGAGATGAAGCATTGAAAAGAGCCCTGACGTTTTTCCCTCTACTCAACCCTCCTGATTATGGAAAATATTTCTTGTTATACTTGGCTGCAGTAGAGTCCACCATCAATATGGTATTTGTTTAGGGGGATTACATGCTCCAGAAACACGTTATCTACTACTTTAGTCAAGGCTTATTCAAACCAAAACTCAACTACACTCATGTTGAGAAACTAGCTTTGGAAACTGTCCATGTTGTCCAAAGTTTCTGTCATTATATTCTACTCTATAAGACCACCATCATAGACATCGTTAATCCTTTTCAATATGTGTTGACACAACGAGTCATCAGCGGGAAGATTATTCGATGGATAGTCATTCTTCAGGAATTTGATTTTCACTTTGCTTTGACGAAGTCTAAGAAGTATTTAGTCTTTGTCGAGTTAATTTTAGAACTTTCGATTGAGAGTGGTAGTAATTTTCTTGAAGAGTCGTTGATCAATGAGGATATATTCCTTATTGCATCTTATGACCCTTGGTATGGAGGTATACTTGTGTATATTCAGAATTTGAAGTGCCCTTCCTATGCTTCTCATTATGAGTGTCGACAGATATGCCATCAAGGATGAAATTATCTTATCATCGATGATACTTTGTATCATCTAGGAGTTGATTGCATTCTCCGTCATTGTTTGACTCATGAGGAGGTAGAGCTTGTGTTAAATGACTACCACACTGGAGCATGTGGTGGTCACTTGTCTGGGTTGGAAACAACCCAAAAAATCCTTCGTGTTGGTTACTTTTGACCCTCATTAATCAAATATTGTATAGAAGCGGTTAAGAAGTGTCATGCATGTCAGATCTTCTCTCGAAATATGGACACACCCTACTCCTATGTTTCATGTTATCGTTGTTGGTCCCTTCACTAAGTGGGGAAATTATTTCACTACATGCCATCCAACTTCTGCTAGTGGGAATTGTTATATCATTGTGGTAGTATACTACTTCACTAAGTGGGTCGAAGCCATGCCAACATTTAGTAATGATGGGGAAACAATGACACTTTTCGTTTTCAACCAAATTTTCGCTAGGTTCAGTATACCGAAAGAGATTGTCACAGACCATGGTAGTCACTCCCAAATCAATAGGATGATTGAGTTAACATCAAAGCTATGGTTTAAGAAAGAACATTCATCAAGAACATTCATCACCCTATTATCCAGAAGTGAACAATCAAGTGGAGGCTATCAATAAGTCTCTTAAAACTATTCTCCAACGGACAATCAATTTGGCCAAGTTGAATTGGAATTTTATGTTATATTCAACACTTTGGGCATATCAAACATCCATTAAGATTGCTACAGGTCTCTCTCCTTTGCAACTTGTTTATGGGTTGGAGGAATTCTTTCCTATAGAGTGTCAAATTACTTCTCTCAAGTTGACATTGGAACTACTTCCCAACACATCTTCGCTTGAAGAGCGTCTTATCTATCTCGAGCAGCTTGATGAACAATGTTAGGATGGAGCCTTGGCTAACAAGGCTCATAAACAACGTGTCAAGTGTCAATATGATTGGTCGGTCCTCCCTAGAGTTTTCTCTGAAGGTGATCTTGTCTTGGTTTATGATCAAGATAAATATCCCTTGGGGGCAGAAAAATTTAAATTCATTTGGTTCAGACCGTTTATTATTAAGAAAGTTTTGGAAAAAGGCACTTATGAATTGGTTGAATTTGAAGGTAATTCCTTGCCTGAGCCCAGAAATGGGATTTATATTAAGAAGTATTATTCTTAGGTTGGTCACTTGAGTGTGACTTCTTGTAAATAGCATATATGTTTATATATTCATTTTAGTATTTTGTTTTTATGGACATGTATTTTATTGTGTTTCTGTATTGTGGCAGATGTCAAGTGAATCTTAGGTTTATGTTGGGTTCGTAGATAGTTCTAGGCAAGACACTCGAAGGCTTGCTTCCACATCTTGGGTGATATTCACACCCATTGGTCAGTTGGTATCTTCTGGAGGTGTTTGTCTAGGAGAAGCAACCAATAATTCTCTCAAGTACAGTGTTGTAATATAATTACTATGTTATGCATTGTCACGTGGTATTTTTCACCTTCGAGTTCATCTAGATGCTCAACTAGTAGTGTCCGAGTTAAATGGAGTGTACCGCATCCACAATCCCACCCTTCACCGACGATTCCTTAGGGTACGTCTCTTAGAAAATTATTTTGATTATATTACATATATTCATGTTCCTAGGAGATCTAATCAATTAACTAATACATTGGAAAATCATGTTTTAGATTGGCATGTTTCACAGACATAAATATAAAAAAAAGACACATACACGCACATCTAAATATATTTTTAAAAAATATATTTAATCCATAAGACAAAAATATATGTATATATATAATGTATCCAAAAAATGATGTCACGGTAAAAAAATGTGGGCCATACGCCTCAAAAGTGTCAATAATACATCGTCGGGCTTAAGCCCTCAATACATAGAGAGATACAAAAATGGGTTGTCTAGAACGCATGATGTTCAGTACTAGTCTAAGCTCTAGGTCTATTTTCCCTACTATAATGTACTACGACATTGTCCAAATGCTAGAATAATTGGACCCATGCCCTAGGTACTTCCACGATGTGAGGCTGCATAGATGGAAGTAGATCCTTGATATTTTCCATCGGCACACTCGGGGTGAGGGACATCAAGTTCCTCTCTATCCACCTCAATACTCTCTCGACCTCTGACAACGATGGCCCTAGTAATACTATGGCTCCTCCTGGATGTGCCTTCTCTCACAAACGACACCTAGTCTAAGGGAGGTCTGTTGGCTGCATTGGTCCCACATCTATACATATTAGAATTTTTTAGTTAGTACCGTGACATTAAAAAATTGTTTTTTCTTTCTCGTAAATAAAATTAAAATTAAAAAATGTATATGATTACATACCTATCTCACCATGGGTTGTGCCAGGGGGCATAGGCATATCAAGGTCTCTCAGGAAATTGATCCCTTCATAAGGATAATCCTTGATGGTCGGTATCTATCGTCTCCACCAATCGAAAAAAATCGTCATCATATGACTCTCATACTCCCTCTGCTCCCTGGAGGGGCATCAAAGAAACCCATCCACACAACACTGAATAGGTGGTTGCGTTCCCTCGTATGCTCTCCTTCAGGCTTAGGATCAACACTCTTTCAAAAAAGAATGCACAAACCATTGTCCCAAATCCAAAGTTCTCCTTCTTTCTCAGTTTACACTATGTTAGCTATATTTTCATATAGTTGAGCATCATCGTGCTCAAATCGAAGATCACCGGTTGCAGACACTACACTGCACAATGAATCTAACCATGAGAATCTTGATGTAGAGCAGTGGAACCAGTAATCCTCCCAATAAAGTAAAACATTGATCTTAAGCCAAGGTTCTCTATATTCTGAATGGGGACTTGAGATGCCATCTTCTCCGTGTTGGCCTCACAATACATATCAATGTAATGGGCTATGTGATATGGACCTGGAGGGAAGGTTTTAAAGTTTACGAAATCACCTCTCCTAGAGAGACTGGTCGAGAAGTAAATGTCTTCGGTGGTGACTATCAAGGATTGGTCTTCTAACATAAAGGCCTCTATTTCAGGGTTCCAGTACTCAACAAGGTGATTCAATAGTCTCGGTTGGGCCCTAATGAATGGACAATGAAATTTTTTCCTAAACCCACATTATTTTAATATGGCCACAACTGCAGGGTCCTCTTCGACCATTTGATCCACTTCCCCATCCTCTCTCTCTCCAATGCACGTACATCCTGAATCATGTAAATTTTTGGGAGTTATGCCTTTATTTTCTCATTTTTAAGAGCATGTACGCACACTATTTTGAAGACATTCATGGATGTGTGTGTGCTGATTTTAACTTAGCGTGCATACATCTATGCGTTGAGCATGGAAAACACATGTACACACATAGTCACCATAAAGTTTAGAGTGTGTGCCCCCCAATTTTCTCTAGAAACCATGAAAAGTGAATGAATTTACAAGAGAAAGAGAAGAGTACTTACTTGGTCCAAGATCAAGTTGATTCTGTCTACCGTATCTCTCCGAATGTGCAATTGAAGGAAGATGTTTTTTTCTATTCTTTGGTTTTGTCAAACAACATTGGTGAAAATGACCCCTTTCACCTCTATTTATAATGTTTTTGACCCTGTGGTGACCTATTTTTTACCCTTTTTCTTCCCTATGGTTTATTTGATGGATGTTTTGATTCGTTTTTGGGGTTTTTTGGTTGTCTACAATACTTATGGGCTTCAGATTCAATATTTTTAATGCATGGGTAGTACTTATATCATCCTATGACAAAGTTACGTTTTCTCCATTTTCATATAGGGTAGGCCTTTACCGCCTTACATATTTCATTTTATTGACTATTTCCACTTTGCCATAGGGTCTATCCCATCGAAGTGTGACATAGAACCTTCTATGCTTCTTTAGAAGTGTTGTAATTAGGTGGTAGAGCCTTCCTCTCCATGGATTCCCTAGATATCTCCTTGCCTTGCATTATGGCATCCATGTTGTGAGTCTTCTATAGGATTGGGAGTCCTTTTAGTCCCACCATGACTTTGTGTTGAAGCCTCATCCTTCTTATCCATATTTTTCTGGCCTAATACCCAAGGGACTCCCTAATATCATGGTTTTTCATCTTTTAATCTCACTTAAAATATGAAAGCGACATCTAATGAGAATTGATTTATCATTTTCGGCCTTGTTTAGATTACATAAGAAAAGGATCCCCCCTGGAGTGTTCTTTAAGCTCTTTTTAGACTCTCTAAAATTGAAAATATTGTCGAGAGATCTTGTTTCCCTTCACGCTCGTCAAAGTGAAATTCAAAGGCACATTTGTCTGGAAATAGTTTACCCATTGTTTGGTCTGGATGGATATTTTTATGAAAAAGGTATGAATTAGGATCTGCAGTTCACTAAGAGAGTATTCTTAGGTGTAATTTTAACCCTTTTTCAGGCCCGAGGGACAAAATATAAAAAAAAGGGCCATTCTCCCTGGTTTTGGTTTATCACTTTTTCGGGACTTGGAGATTATTTACGAAAAAGGAAACCCCTTGAAGTCTTATTTAATCCCTTTTCAGACTCCCTAAACAAGAAAATATCATCGAGTGACCTTGTTTCTTTCACACTCGTTAATTTCTCCAGAAGGAACATCTATTTGGTGTAAGTTTAACCCTTTCTCCGACCAATATATTACCCAGGAAAAAGGTACGCCTCGGGAGACATGTCTCAATGAGAGAGTTCTCATAAGTTATATTTTTTACTTTTTTGGATCAGAGGACTAAATTACGAAAAAGGATGAGGGAGTCCATAGTTAATCTCTTTTCAGACTCCTTAAAATTGAAAATATAGCTAAGTGATCTTGTCTCTTTCACACTCGTTAAAATGGTTTTGAAGAGACATCCTTTCGGTATAAGTTTAACCCTTTTTCAAACAGACTGGACTATGTATGAAAAAGGAATACGTTGGCCCTAGTGACCAAAAGAGTTCTCCTTGGTATGTTTTTTTTATTTTTTGGGCCCTGGAGACTAAGCTTACGAAAAACATCACTCCAGAGTCTTCTTTTACTAGTTTTATAGACTCTCTAAAAACAAAAAACCATCAAGCTTACCTTCTATGGGCTTGTAAAAATTTACATTGAAGGAGGCTCATTGTGTCAATCTGAAAATCATATTGCATGTCTCACTCTTGCATATTTGGCCTAGTGTCAGCTTCATTTTTTTGTTACTAAACTTTTAGAGCATTCTGTAGGTGCAGGCCTTGCAACATTTTTTCCCTTGCATTCTCACACTCTGACCCATGGAGGAATTTTTCCGAGTGTACTTATGCTGCAAATGTCTCCTTGCACTGAGCATCCATATGTTATGTGCGATTGGAACTAGTTTTATTTCCCGCAACACTCGTTTCTCATTTGTAATGTAGCATTTTTTTGTTCTTTTTCAAGCTCGTTAAAAATATGAAAAAGACAAAAAAAAATCAAATATTCCAAAAGAGGTGATGAGAAAACATTCTCTTTTACTGGAAAAAATCTAGTTACCCTTGGACATAACACATCCTTCTGTATGTTCTGTAGAGAATTGGGATTTAGTATGGCCTTAGGAAGTTGTTCTTATTACATAAAGTTGTGTCCTCCTCCGTTTGGTTACTCTTCCAAACAAATGGAGAGTTTGTGGTGCCTCTTGTGCTACAATATTATGTCAATAACACGTTTCCTGAGTCTTTTCATATGTCGTTCTCTTGTCCAAGGGAAATGCTTACAACATAAGTTAGCCTTTCTGGAATAAGTCTCTTGACCTTCATGAGTCAGCCATCTCGAGAGTCTTGTCAAGTGTACATTCAGAATCAATGAAGTTTTGTTCCTGATAATCAACATCCTCTAGTATTTCTATGACTTCTTTTCGAAGACCTTAGGATAGTGAGTTTTACACTCCTATTATACTCCTACCTGAGTTATGAAGATCTTGAAGATATTTCTCAAGTTACTGAAGCTATCATATCCATCTATGGGCATTGATGCCTCCTGAAGATTCATTGTATTTGTATATTTTCTGATGAGCTACAATCTATGTTGGCATACACATTAGTCATGTGGCCATGATTACTATATATGAAATGGATCTGTAGTGCACTTGATTGGAATCCATGCTTAGTTTGTCCCGAGCATGTGTATTCCCACCTCGGTGATTATTATTATTCTTTTGTAGATGACATGCTCATGAATACTCATATGGGATCACTTGACTCGATGCATTCCCATTTTATTAAATATGTTATAATGTATTTCAACCATCAGTTGCTCTTCTGACCTCACACACTAGGGGGCATCTGTTATAGCTCAAAATGCCACTATCATGTATTTTTTACTTTGTCCTACCTACTTACACATCCACCCACCACTTTTCCTGAGGTTCCTCTTAATGTTTTTTTTTTCATGGTGTACGTTCCCTACTACATATGTAGTGTGCGTACATATGCTAGTTTCATGCCTAACAACCCACATATACTCTAAAAAGTTGCAAAAATTAATAAGTTCCACACTTTCAGGACAAGTTTACAGGCTATGTCAAATTGAAAATCCATCTTACCTCCCGTAACCCTTATGACAACTAATTAACCATATTTTCTCCATATAAAAGGATCCCTAGGGGGGTCATTTGGATATATGAAAGAAGAGGTAAGAAAACTCTGCCAAATTTTCTCCCTTGCATTCCAAGCCTTTTGCATCCTGCTCTCAATTTCATCCTCAACATTCCCTTCCAGTCATCCTTCTTTATAAAATCCATCATTTTACCCTATATTGGCATGTTGGTTGTGAGGATAGCATATTGGGAATAGTTCACTTGGAGTCAAGTAGAGGAACCCAGGCAAGGTTCGTGGACCGACGTTGAAAAGATTTAGGTTGTAACTTCTAATCTTGTTATCAATAAAAGAGAAACTTCTTGTCCCAGATCTTTATGTATTTATGTTTATGTTTATGAATGTTTTGTATTAATATCTAACCCTTTAGATGATCTTGGTAGTTATGCATATGTTTTCATAGTTTGTTCTATGAATTTTCTTCAGGCTAGCTTTGGGAGGAGGCCTGCAATTTTGGAACAGATAGCAACAAGAAGGGATCTAAAAGAAATGAAAGGACTCAAGGTACACATTTCAATATTTTCTCCCTTCCCTTAACTATTATTAGGATTTTGTTGGATTTGGGGCAGGGATGATTTTAAGGATGGAAATTTATTTTTAAATGTAGAAACCTTGGCAAATCTTACTAATCATTCATATGCCAACTATATATGATTGGCGATATTTTTGTAAAAATATTCAAATTTCTAAGGATTTTATATAGTTTTTATAAATTTTTGGCGATTTTTAAGGTAAAATAATTTTATCCTATAGAATTTGGGTGAATCATTTTTAAAATAGCAAATCTTGGTTTTGGAAAAACCATCGAAAATTAGCCCATGAGCGAAACTTAGCCCCTAAAATCATCCCTGATTTGGGGTAGAATAGAAGCATTTATATCTTTTAAGGTTTCAAGGATCTGCCTAGTCGCTAGACCCAGATTAGGGGGATTTCCCCCCATAGCAGGAGGATAGATTGTGGCTGTCATATAGGAAATCATGGAAGAGGGCCACTATTGTGACAAGAGAACTCTATGATAAGTCATGATTTCCATAAAAATGTTGTGTTGTGGTATCACGGGCCGAAAGGGCGCTTTCAACAAAGCAATCCATAGGGACACCTCAACAAAGAAAGCTTGGGGCGGAATCCTCAGTTGTAATACTAAGTGAAGTCTCTAAAATTATTCTTGTGAGAGAAAACCTAGGAATAAAAGAAGGATCACCTAAGGGACTATATATAAAAGAAGGGGATGCTTGAGCATAAGTCTGAAATCTAAGTGACCACAAGGAAGGGGAGACTTTGATAGATCATGTGAAGGAATTTCTGGAGTCTTTAAATTTTTTTCATCTATTAAATGGGATCATGCACATTATGGGGTGAAGCCTTAAAATTATTGGCCATGATACCACTAGAGAAAATAATTAGGGAACATGGAGACATGATTCATGTGTAGTGAGCATCCCAAACCACCTTGATGAATGATATAGATTAAATAATTACGATTCCTCTAGCTTGCAGATGAATCAAAACAGTTAATAATGAGAGGTTGGTAGTTGAATAACCAACCTCCCTCAATGAATACAAGTACAAAGAACTAATGGAGGGGATGGTAATTTCGCCTTGTTTTTCTAGATTGACCCCATGAGTCTTCTGACACAAGAAAGAGAGGATAGGTCGAGAACCTTCCCAAGGGGGGGTTTCATGTAGAGGAGGCATGTGTGCAAGGGGAGAGGTATGCAGAAAAAAAGATAGGAATCAAAGAGAAATATTTTGAGTGGTCGCAGGACTGATCAGAGAGTTGAGGTCCCCACTCCGAGCTAAGAGGTTGTGAGATTGACACTAGGAGGATGAGAATGAGGATGGCTTGGCACAGGGGTGGTCTGCTGTCGAGGTGATTGAGCGAGTAGACCCTATGGTTGTGTGGAAAGGAGAACACCCATGGTCAGTTGGTTGGTCACCAATTGTAACAAATAAGTAAACCTTATGTTCTACGTGTTAAGTACAATGACTAGACTAGTGCCTATGATTGAATTCATGGATGTGTAAGTTTGTTTGATGAATGGACCAGTGATTCTTATTTCAAGAATGTGCACTTGAGTAATTTCAGAACAATATGAATGGTTGTTTCTTGTGGATTCTTCATAGATAGATATGTCTGTATATCTGAAATGAATCCATGCATTATCCACAATGTCTATTACGTTGAGTAAGTTTGTTTATTAGACGAATACTTTATTTCATTTGTATCTTTTGTACTAATGTAAACACAGATATATATGGGAATATGCTTCATTTGCACATTTGAATATGATAACTTTATATCGCTATAAAGTAAGGGAGATAAATGTGTAGTCGTACTTCCTGTGTGCACAGTAGGTAATCTATGACAGTATGTTGTCTAGGAAAAGAAAATAGGCATGTAAACTAAGGGATTAGCTTGGAGTAATCTTAAATGGATAAGTCTCCAAATCATACTATTAAACGAGTAAAGAAACTTCTGAAGGATCCTTGCATTCGGCCAAGTCTTTAATTTCAGATTATTAACCCTTATAAATCCTGTGTTTTGAGCCAGAACGAACTGTAGTCATCGATCTAACGTAACAAGTAGATCATGGCCTTTTACCAGACTAGGCTATACTTCATAGAAAGGGTGAACTCTGAGTCAACAAGATTCATTGATCAATTGTAGGGTGGATATGGTATAATCTAGACCATTAGATATGTTGTGGTGGTTATTATTTAGGTATGATGACATAGAAGACCCATAGTAATCATAGCCATCGAAGTCGATGTGGTGATTAGATCACAATGATATATGTTCATAGGGTCTCATCTAAGCGAGTTTAACAAGGGAGGTGACATGTTGTTGATGTCATGCTGATGGGGAGCACTTATGTACCCAAAAATCATGCATGGTAGCGTGTAGTTGGTTGAAGGAATTGGGAGTGGGTCCCTGTCGAGGTCAGGACTTGACTGAGTTCTCTATGTTTTGAGCATAGGATATATTGATGGAGAGATATCCACCATTTATCAGAGGTTAGGTAGTCATAATACAAGAGCGTGGATTTGGTGAGGGACTCTGAAGAGTTATCTTGGTCATTGAATAGGTAGAGTACAAGGAGAGACCTTAGCCATTAGATCTATGTTCCATCCCAAGGAGGGGAAAAAATAGTATGATGACATCATGAGGATGTGTTATACCAGCATGGAAGCTTGTATGTCCCTTAGGATGATGTGTGGAGATAGTCGATTTTTTGATGGGCCGAGTGCAGATCCCATTAGGTGAGAAGAAACTTAAAAACTCTGCTTGAACCTTAGCCATTAGATCTAAGCATTGAGAGATCTCATATGTTCATCAGAGAGATGTTGGTCAGGGTGAGTTTCTAACCTGAAAAAAATGGACTCCGACGGCAGGTATCCCAAGAGAGGACCAAAACCATTGGATCAGTCATATATGGGACAAAAGATATAAACCATCGATCACAGTGGAGTTGTCGAAGTTACCTCAGTTAAAGTAATCCAATGGGAGGGATTTGAGGAGAAATAGTGACCATAGATTTTTGAGTGGGAAGATTAAATATCATCTGCCAATCTTGGCATAAAAAATTAATTGTGGCCATTGGATTTGTGCTTTAATCCTGTGAGCGGAGGAGGACTGCATGCTTGACATTGATGTGTTACATTATAATTGATCCATGTGGCATACAAATATTGGTCTACATGTCACGTGGGCCTTGTGCCACATGTAAAGAAGAATATTTTTTTTAGGAAAGATCTTGTAATGGATTATGAGTGCTACGTGTCATGACCAGGTGGTAGGGCCACGTGTCTAGACAGGTGGAAATTAGCGTGTGTACATAAGTGGACACATGTCAATTTGTAATTTGTAGGGTAGGACAAATACAAGCCCCATCAGTTTCATACCTGAGGATAGGTGTCTTAATCCTTATTGTTAGATCTCCAGTGAAGAGATCCTAATTGTTCATCATATAATTATTTTCAGAGTGAGTCACAGAGATACAGTATAATAGAGGATATATGAGGTTTAATATGGATTGTTGATCTATTAAGATCAAAGGGGATCTGAGATGAAAATCATGACCGTTGATTTGTCGGGATCGGGGAAACTTCGAGATGAAATATGGACTATAGATTTGGCAAGGCCAAAGGATCCAATAGATGATATGGAATTTCAATCCTTAGTTGAAGGCTCAAGAGTGCGTCATGGATGGTGCCACATGTCAAAGGTGCAACATGTCATAGTGATTTGGCAGTGTAGGTGAACTTCTGGGGAAATATGAGTGCCATGTGTTAGATGGTGATAGTGCCACACATCATGTCGAGATGGCATCACATGTCAAGAGGGTTGGCACATGTAGGTGAAAATATGATGGAAGATTTGATTCGTTGATCGAAGAGGGATGAGACAAAATGACAACCTTTTATTTGTCGCAAGCTCTATAAGGAACTCCAACATGATGGACTCTGAGAGGTGATCACAGTCGTTGATTAGTTAATATATGATATGTGATGTCTTCCATCGATCTCTATGGGTCCCACATGGTTGAGGAGAAAATGGTAATAGTATTTGAAGTTAACCATCATGTAGGTAGAGACACCAATGTGTTCAGAGCCATTGATGGACTAACTCTAAGATTCATGAGATCTGGTGGAGTATGTATGGTCGAAGTGTGACATTGGAGTGGAATATGACTCCACAGAAGTTGTACTCCAAAGAGAAGAGGCTCGAATGAATCAGATCCGTTGATTTGGAGAAGGGACAAGGGTTTGATATTGAAGAAGCCAAAGGGACAAGTGGCGGATACCATGTCTACACCATGTCATACGACAAGTGACAGGAGCCACATGGTGATGAGGAGACTTTGGCCAATGAAATCGTGGGAAATTTGGAAGGACATAAATTTTGACCCATAGCTCAGTTTGGAGTATGGTGAAAGTTGTTGGAAATTTATTTATGAGAAGAATACAATGGTACCCTCGGGATGAGGTATCGACATGATTGAGGAAAACTGAATTTTAATACCCCATTTCTAAAATGGGTACTTAGGGCATCGGGTGTGTTACAGTCTCAGTGGATGTCAATCATCATCATCATCATCATGCATATATCTATATATGTGTGTGTGTGTGTGTGTGTGTGTGTGTGTGTGATGATGATGATTAACATCCACTAAGACCAAATTTGTCTATCAAACCTTAAGAGGGCAAGGGATTACTTGCAATTCTTTATAATTGTGTTTCAGTTCTCGAAAAACATTAAGAGAAGCTTTCTAAGATCACCATAGTTTTGTTGAGTTAAAAGGTTAGGAAGGTTGGTAGTGTGAAAAATATTTTGAAATTGATATCTAATCTGGGTATAGGTTGGACAATCTAAGGGAAAGTGCTTTTCATCTTCAACCTTCTTAGTGTCACAAAGGTGACACACTCTTTCATCCCATGGTGTTTTAGGAATTGACCAATGCCCAGTTTCAATGTGGAGCTCCTAAGAATTTGTTCGTATCTTAACAATGCTTATTTTTTTCTTTACATTTGTCAAAACAAAGAGATAATTTTGATCTTCAAGATTAGGGTTGATTACATCCTTATAATACCTTAATTTTTTTTTCCTCTAACTCTTTAACACACCACATTTTATTCTTAAATTTTGATTTTATGATATTTTTAATAGTATCCTTATTATGCAAAATGGTGTCTTCCATGATTCCCCAATAGCTTATCCAAGATTGGGCATATTTATTCCATCCTTGCTTGAGTCGATGGTGGTTATCATTGGATTTTGGAGCAACTTTAGGAAGCCTTGTGTCTTCCATGTCGTTTAAATTTTTCTTATACATTAGGTATATAGTCATAGTCGTGCTCTCAATGGGGGAAAGGATTTCCTCTAAGAGGAGGATGGGATAGGGTGTATTTCCTTTAATTTTTATATTATAGGTTACAAAATTCTTTTGTATTTGCTCTATCTTTATCCAGGATTCACGAGAGATACTACATCCCAAAACTTCACATCCATAAAGAGAAATAGGCGTAACAAGAGTCTCAAAAAGGAGTTTTTTGGTTCTTTTTACCTTTTTAAAGTTTTTTTTATAAATTTGGTTTTTTACTCTATTTTTTTTTTAATTTTCCCATTTTTCTCTTAGTTTTTTATATATTATTTTAATTTTGTGGGTTTTTTTCATTTTTTTTTGTTTTAATTTTAAAAAAATCACAAATTTTCTTTTTGACTCTTTTTTTAAATTTTTTTTTTGGGTGTTTTCTTTTTCATTTTTAAAAAAACCAACTCGCAAAGTTTTTTTCCAATTTATTTACTTTTTTAATGTAAAAGGAAATGATTTAGGAGTCGATTTTGAATTGTTTATCGACAATGGTACTAATTGTCAAGGCCATGGTTTCAATTAAGTTATAATATTAACTCCAGAAAAAACCTGGTATTACTAGTGGATTGTTTTTTGATCATTTAAACATTTAAACACGTTTCTAGTCTATCACTTGTTGTTCCTTTCCATTTACGATTGTTCTAGTTTATATATTCTTAACTTGACACTTTAAAGTATATAGTTCATCACTATGACATGCTCCTATGGGTGTCTACAGTCCATTGTAGCAACTTCAAACTCATTAAAAACACAATGATGTGACTCCTATATCAATTCCAACCACCCAGCTCTCTTCCCCATTAGTCTGCACAACCCAAGGGATGAGATTTTATTCTCTGATCCACAGTCCCTTAGATAATCTCCATCCCCTATAGGGATCCAACATAGACCAACCAGGAATATCTCTATTGGGGTCTCCAAGAAATCTAGTTGCAACAAGAGTGCTCACACAACATTTACAAATGCTCTTTGGGTAATTTCCACAACACAAATCACTTAGAAGCATGACAACCTCATTCTCATCATAATTTCTAGCTTCAATAAGCTTCCTTCCATACACACTATGGATGGCCACTCTTTTTACAACACGGTGCTCTAGTTTTCGTAGTGTCCCTTGTAACGTCAATGTCATTCATTAGGTATACCTCTCAAGGAAGTCATATGAGATTTAACGAAATGCTCTAATCCTAACAATTCCACATTGTTGTAATCATTGATCTTTGACTTTCTAGGAGAGTACTTCATTTATGCTAAGGTACTTACCCCCTTCTTTTTGTGGAATTTTCATAATTTCTGACTGGTCTACTTTATTCCCATCTTATAAGCACTCATAGGTTTGTTATCTAATGGCATACATCATTGTCCCATTCATAATAATTTGCAAGTTCATCCATTTCTCTTACTCCATAAGGTAACTTTCTAGGATGCTTAATAAGTTAGATATATACTACTAACATTGGGGAGCAATATTTAGAAACGTTACCTTCATTTATTAAAACCCTTGTCAATATACTTAATTTTCCATCTTCTTATTCTAAGAAGATATTTACTAACCTTCCATGGGTATTTTCATATTATATTTAGGGTATATTGCTTCTAGTTTTGACTTCATTTGATTTTTACTTTCCAGAGACTTGTATCCCTCAATTTTAATTTTCCCACGTCTTTCCTGAATAACTAGTGTCTTCTTTACATCCTCAAGTTACCTAGGATAGTTTAGTGTATTATGTGATTGTATATTACTTCATATTTGATGGTCTCATCATAATGTGCATAGTCAAACCACTAATCCTATACTCCCAAGCATAAGGGGAAAACTCAAGGTACATCTTGAGATCCATAATGCAATAATATGTTGGAAACATAATCCATTAGGGTTACTTGGAGAATGAATATAAAACATCAAGTGATAGTTCTACGGTCATCAGGAGTCAAAGAGACCTTGGAAGATGAATCCAAAGGTCATATGAATTGTATTTATAGATGTATCATATTGATTAATAGTACACACTTCACTGTTATCTCTAATTTGTATGTCCAATAGTGATATCAGAGTGACTAGTTATTAGGGCCTAAGATTCGCTATGGTAGTTTTCCATAGCATTTGAGTGTTTCCAGAAATTCCTCATTCATTTAGGTGTTTTCATTCCAGTTTGCAAAAAATTCTTTTGTTGGTATGTCCCTTTTTTTTTTGGTCTGTAATCTTCTTACCATCTACATTCTCATCTTTGTACATGCATTACTCTCAAAACCCTAGCATGTAGCTCCTTCCACTTAGTCTACATAATCCTAGCGTTTGTTTTCTAATTCCCGCTAGGGTTTGTGCACTTCATTCCAAAATTCCATCAATTGTTCCTTTGTGCTTGTCTCCCATCTTCATTACTATATATATTGTAACCCTCAAAGCCATTTCTAGAATCAATTTTCTCTCTCACTGTATTATGCTCTGCAACCTCCTTCACGCACATAATAATGCCTTACTCATTACATTATCTTTTGTCACTAGGAGGAATGTTGATAGATGAGAGCGACCGATTTACTAGCCGAGAGAGAGGAGTTTCGACTTGAGTGTTGGAAACACTATAGGAATGTCACATTCAAACCAAAGGCACGCTCTCCAGCTTTGTCATTTGGATTCTCTATTTGACTTACAACTACAACGAATTCAACATAGAGGTAATCATAAATGTGGTTGCCACAATGATAATTGAGAGGACACATCCCTATTACTGCTACTTAGGCTAATGAGTGAACATGTGGAGGTCACGAATTTGAAGAGTTATGGATGAGAAATGACCACAACCATCACCTTCCACTAAGTACTTCCAGTATCAAACCCCTAGACGGTTGTATTAATTGGTGTTTGTACTCGAATTTGACTTAGTTGTCTTCATAACCATTCACAAAACCTATTAATACCACCTTTTTCAATACTATAATTTTGGCTTCATACTTGTCTTTGTTGCTATTATTTCTTTGGTTATTCAATCCCAATTGGTCAGAGCCATGGATATGCATCTTGTTGGTACTGGTAACAAGTGTAGTTTAGCTTAGCTAAGTGGTACACTTCTAGGAAGTGTAGTGGGTTGTTTTATTTTATTAGTGGGTTGCATTGGCATAACTTTGTTAAATTTGGCAGAGAAAATTCCAGCGGAAGAAAAAAAATCACTCACTTGCAGCATGTGAACTAAGCAATGTCATATAACACTTAAGGTTGCATCTTGATGAAAGAAAGAGTTTTGGCCCACTAAAGGAGGGTACACAACATTGAGATATTATTTATTTCTCATCTCATTCAAAGGTTTCCATGATATTACGAATCCATGGGAAACCATTAAAACAAGAACCTTTCCTTCTTGTGATGGCTCTTTGAGCTACTTGTGAGAATTTCAGTATGAAATACAGTCACTAAAATATCAAATCCGCCTCGGAAACCTTGATTATAGCCAAACATTTATGGATAGACAACAGAGATTACGCCCACACAAATTTTACAAAGATGGTTGACTGAAGTTTTTGCATTACTATGTGGTTGGAGGTATTCAAAGCCCGTGAGACAAGATGCAACATTAGTAGTAGCAGTGACAACACACAAAAACATAAAAAACACATTCACTAGAATCAAGGTATACTTGCGTAATTTTACTTGTGCTTTTTGTAAACGGATGCATTTTCGGTAGAAGCCAACACCCTCCATTTTTTGTTTCAATTTTTTAGTATGATTGTGAAGGGTGGAGTTGCAAGAAACCTTGTGAGGTATAAACTACTAGAATGGAAGAACTATTATAGTTATTGAACACTCTGATCCTCTTTTTTGTGGAGAATACATTCGCCACTAACAAAGAAACTCTACATTTTGTTGTAGCATGCTTGCAAGTTTCACAAGACAAAGTAGCACTACTACAAACTCAAAATCAACTTCTTCACGATGCACTTAAATGAAAGAATCTTCGACAACATTCTAAACTAGTCCCTGTTCAGAACAACCATCTTTTTGAAGAAGATGATGATGTTGATTTGGATCAACAACCATTACAGAATCAAATTAGTGAGCCTACTTTAAATTTAAGTATAGATGAAGTTCAACTTCCTCTTTCCAAGCTAATAATCAGACCTTGGGAATAAATTAGGAACAACAAGCATAGAACATGTATCAAATATGAAAAGGAAGTAACCTTTCATATTTTGGATTATACAAAACCGATCCAATTCCAGAGTGTTGGATTCCTTCGAGAGATTTCATACTCACTTGCTCCAGTTCAAGAGAAAATTTAGAAATTCCAACATTGTGAGTGAGTTGGCCACTTGGAACATAGTTACCAACTTAAAAATAACTACAAAGTTCTCATTTTTTGGGGGGTCAAGTTTTTTACCCCGTTTTTAAAAATGGTGCTACCGATAGCACCCCCCTCCCTTTTTAGGTGTTTTTTTGATATTTTAAATTTTCTGATACATAATGTTTCCACTTTTTTTAATGTTTGTTTTTCATCTATTTTCAAATTGTACAATTTGTTTTTCTCAACGATGTTTTTTCATATTTTCAAAATTTTCTAATTTTTTTTTGGTTCAATGGTGTTTTTAATCATGTTTCCATGCTTCATCCAATAATAAAAATGTTGTACACCATTTTTAAATTAATATTTTTCATATAATTATGTGTCCTTAATTAATTTATGGTTTCATACTTTTTAAATATAGTGGAAAATTTCATTTTTAACACATTTTTTACCTTTACTTCAATACATAGAAAACAATTGTAGTTAAATAACAATATTTTTAAATATTTAGCAACAACATATAATTAATTTCCTTTTGGATAAATTAAAAACTAAAAAAAAGTAAGAAAACAAAAAGAAAAGAAATAAAATAAAAAAGCATTTTAAAAACAAATTTGTATTAAAAAAATAATTAAAGAAAAACGCAAAAAGGTAAAGAAGAAACAAAAAACCCGTAAAATTAAAAATAATATATATATATAGAGAGAGAGAAGGTTAAAAAAAACAATTATGGCTCAAAAAAACTTGAAAAAATAAATAAATAAATAAAACATTAAAAAAACCTAAAATAAAAAATTTAATACAAAATTTTGAAAAACAAAAAAAACTTTAAAAAACCTTAAAATTACAACGGAAAAAATTAAAATTTATGTAAAACAATTAAAAAATAAAATTTAAATGAAAAAACTTCATAAAATTAAAAAAAAAAAT
>ML784178.1:224220-234387 GCA_009831015.1 Picea engelmannii
ACATCACCTTAGTCCCCCTATGGGCCTAGCCCAAGTTGCGTGGGTGCCCCATGCGACCTGTTCCAGGCCTGTGAGGGGGATGGGGTGATGCCCGACCAGGTCTTTGGGGGGCGCCCACGCAACCTGGGCCAGAACAAGTCCTGTGGGTGCCTTTAGTTTATATATATATATAAACTAAAGGCGCCCACGGGACCTGGCTAAGCCTGTGGGGGCATCACCCTAGCCCCCTACGGGCATGGGCTTGGTCACATGGGCTCCCCCCACGGGCCTGATTGGGCATCAACCCAGCCCCCTCGTAGACCTGGACTAGGCCGCTTGGGTGCCCCACGCGACCTGGGCCAGGCCCGCAGGGGGGTTGGGGCGATGTCGGACATTGCCCCATCCCCTGTTAGAATATTGGATGTGCTCGTTTAACCATAGAAAATATAGCAATATTGTCACCCAACCATAGGTTCTAATTCCACCCCCGAGCACCTTGACCTTGATAGAGAGAAGAATTCTAGTAGCAGATGTAACACACCCACGATGGGGCAAGGAAAAATAAATAAAAAACCGTCCTCCTTACAGGAACAAATCCTCTTCCTCTCTATGGGTTCTAATTTGGAGAGTCCAGGACTCAGCCCGAGCCTCCAGTCAAGATTCTCCGAGTCTAAATCAAACAAGACTTTGAGACCATGATAGTCTCACCCCTAAATCGGACATAGGCCCTTTCGACCTTTGTTGCAGGTCTTATGATACCCGTGACCTTCTCATTTGCACTTCAGCGAAGTATAGAAGTTGGCGTTATCCCCTTTTCTCTTGGCCTCTCCTTGGATGTGACCTTGGCAATGACCACGCGATCGCGGGCGTGACCACAAGTGGTTTGGGGTCAAACTACTTTTGGTCTCATAATCTTCCTCAAGTCTCCACATGTCCTCCTAATGAAACCACGATTTGAATTGCGGCCCACCCTCGATATTTTAAACTTCACACAACTCTTGTCCCTGCAATGCTACGGGACTATTGATCTCATGATCTTAACGATACTGTCTAAATCAACGATTCAGATCTGCGCCTCTCAAATCTATGAACCATATTTGTCCCTCCTAGATCAATGACTATGATCTCTTCACAATTCCAGACTTCGGGGTTTTGAAATATCAAACCCTGCTTATTTCGTACTTCAAACTTTCGTAGCTGACAATCTGCAAACACATGTCCTATTCAATCAATGGTCTTTCTTCCACTTTGGGTGTTTGACCATTTAACCCAAATCAACGGTCCTCCAACCCTCTTCTCGATCGACGGTCGAGATCTCCTTCATGTTTCAGACTTCTGAGATCTAAAATCTCAAACCTTCTCCCCAATGACTTTTATCTAAAGGCTACAATCCTCCGATGCGTGTCCTCCTGATATGATGATCAAGGATTACTTCAGGTCTTCACCTGGAGCTCACATATTTTCCCCACATGTCCTCCGAATCCAACGGCTAGGAATCACTTTGAGCCTTAGATCTGTTGGTCCATGGATTCATGCCACGTCTCCCTTAGATCTGTCGGTCCAGGTTCAATTTGGGTCTTCGAGCCTTCGAAGTTTAGAAATATTGGTTCTCAAAATGAAAACCCCACTACAATATTCGTGGAGTTCTCGATCTATTGACAAGTGTCCCCGTGCCAATCGACAACTCACGACTCTTTAGCTCTTCGGGCTTCAGGTGTTTCAACACTTCGACCTTTGCCTTCCTCTAGACCTTTCAACCTGTCGACACTTGTCCTCCTAGATCCAATGGTCTATATTTTATCTAGCCCTTCGGCTTTCCGCGCTTCGGGAGTATCAAGTTTCAAACTTGCTTCCTCTCGGACTCATGGTATCTGACGGTTCAGATCCACTCTGGTGATCTGATGCTTGAATTTTACCTTGAAAAATCTGACGACTCAGATCTATTCCTGTGATTGGATGACTGAGATTCTACTTCGGGTTTCTAACTCTTTAGGCTTCAAAAACTTTGAGTCTCAAACCTTGGCAGGTTCTCTCTCCTGTGCATGCGAATGTTAAGACTCATGCACCTTCCTCAGATCTGATGACTGTTGATCCTTTTCGCTGTGATCCAATGATCGTTGTCACTCCTATCAGTCTTCAAAGGTTTTAAACCTTTTCTCCTCCTACAAGTCCTACCCTTGGATCTCGTCAACACTTATGATAAGTGATATCTCTTCTGAGATTGATCCTTAAAGGATTTTGATTTCTCACGCACTCCTTGCGTTCGGGGATTTTGATAACTCAGTTCAAAGGATTTCCTAAAAGGAAATTCTCCTCACCCTCCTGGCATTCCTCTGCTCTGGTTCTTCTATGCTTGGTCGCTTCTTGATGTCGATCGATGACTAACAGCAATTAGACATCTCAGAGCTTCAAGCTCCAGGGTTCCTAGACTACTGGTCTGAAGGGAACACCTTCCCAACTTGCAAGGCTTTAAGCTCTAAGTCAAGGAAAGGTAACTTGTGGGTTCAACACTATGGTAACTATGCCAAGAGGCTTCCTCCGACTCTGGAACGATGATGTAGCTCCCTGGGAGAGTTCCTTTGAGTGACCAAACATGGATGTATGGGAAAATCAAGCAGACATATAAGTTCTCAAGGGAATGAACGCATATTCATAACTTAATCAGAATTTACATTCATTGACCTTCTACACAAGGTCCATTAAATCAAACATTCACACTTTTAAGTTTTCCATAGTTCCTCGGCCC
Source organism: Picea engelmannii (assembly GCA_009831015.1). Classification (NCBI taxonomy): domain Eukaryota; kingdom Viridiplantae; phylum Streptophyta; class Pinopsida; order Pinales; family Pinaceae; genus Picea; species Picea engelmannii. The sequence continues at coordinate 226,946 of ML784178.1, forward strand.
ATATAGTTATATTTACAGACTGGGGGAAATAGGGTGTTACAATTCCCTCCCCCTTAAAGGAATCATCGTCCTCAATGTTCTATCTATCAACATGATATGTATGTACAGAATGAAACAAAATCAGATATGCCTATCTCATGTCATCTTCCATTTCCCACGTAGTCTTATCTGGGCCAAAGTGTTTCCATTGCACCTTGACCTGTGCAATGGTTCGGTTCCTGAGTGAGGTTTCCTTCCGGTCTAATATGCATTGGTGTTCTAGCAGTAATTCTCCCTCCAGCTCCACCTGGAATACAGACCATTCAATTATATGATTAACATCATGTACATATTTCTTCAGTAATGAAACATGAAAAACATTATGTGACTTTACTGTGGGAGGAAGTGCTAGCCTATAGGCTACAGGCCCCACTCTATTTAAGACTTCAAAGTGTCCACAATACCAAGGTGCTGACTTGGCATAGGCTCCCATTCTCAGGGAAATCTTCCTGGGTCTAACTTTAATATAGACATGGTCTCCGATATTGAACTCTCTGGGAGTTCTCTTTCTATCGACGTAACTTTTCTATCTATCCTGATCAATCTTCAGATTTTGTCTTACCTGAACCACTTGTTGTTCCATTTCTTTCAGCATGTCGGGTCCGATCGTAATTCTATCCACTGGATTGCTCCATCTTATTGGAATCTTCCACTGTCTACCATAGAGGACTTCAAAAGGGCTCATCTTCAAGGATTCATGATAACCATTGTTGTAGGAAAACTCTACCAATGATAGGTAGTCTTCCCACTTCTTAGGCTAATGCATTACATGCATCCTTAGCATGTCTTCTACTATTTGGTTCACTCTTTTTGTCTGTCCATCAGTTTGGGGGTGATAAGTTGTGTTGAATAACAATTTTTTCTCCAAATCGACCATTAGGGATTTCCAAAAGTTTGAAGTAAACTTGGTATCTCAGTTAGATACAATTTCCTTGGGCATGCCATGCAGTCTAAATATCTCCTTCATGAAGATGTTGGCAATATCTATGGCCTTTCAAGTTGATTTGACAGGAATGAAATGAGTAGACTTACTCAGTTTGTCCACCACGACCATGATGGCATCATTTTGCTTGGTCGACTTTGGTAATCCGGTGATGAAATCCATGGAGATGGTTTCCCATTTCCATTTTGGGATCGATAGGGGTTGTAATAATCCTACTAGATGTCAGTGTTCTTCCTTAACTTGTTGGCATTCTAGGCACTTAGCTAGATAGTTAGCTATGTCTTTCTTCAACCTAGGCCAATAGAGTTTTTCCTAGTGGTCATGATCATCTTCTGATATCCTGGGTGACCACTATATGGTTTCTTATGTAGTTCATCCATTATGAACCTTTTCAAGTCGTCACAGTTGGGAATATACAATCTGTTTCTATAAGTCATCAACCCTCCCTTGAGCATCTGGTAGCCTTCATACTTCATCCCTGTAGGCTCTTGTCTTAGGTATGAGGTCACGGTATTGAAGAATGCATCTGTCTCTTGTGCATTTATGACTCTTTCCCTGACATCTGTTTCACAAGTGCTTACTACTGCCAGATGAATCATTTTTGAACTTTTGCTAAGGGCATCAACCACCCTATTTTCCTTTCCTTTGATGTGTTTGATTTCAAAATCAAACTCACTAAGAAGAGCCATCCACCTAGCTTGCCTGGCATTGAGCTTTGGTTGATCAAATAGGTGCCTCAATCCACAATAGTCTGTCATAAGCACAAATATCCTTCCGAGGAGGTAGTGCCTCCACATTTTTAAAGCATGTACTATGGAAGCCAACTCTAGGTCATGGGTCACATAATTGATCTCATGCTCATTTAATTTCCAGGACGCATAGGAAATTACACGTCCCTCTTGCATAAGGACTTCTCCAAGTCCTTCATTGTCGGCATTTGTACACATGAGGAAATCATTATCCGGGTCTGCAATATTTAGCATGGGTGCATGGATCAGGAGGTATTTCAGTTCCTGAAATATTTCTTCACATTTTGAGGTCCAAATGGATTTGATCCGCTTTTTTTGAAGGGCAGTGATTGGACAACCAATCTTGGAAAATCCTTTTATGAACCTTCTATAATATCCTGCTAGGCTCATGAAGGATATGATATCTGATACATCCTTTGGGGTAGGCCATTCCATAATAGATCTTATCTTATCGGGGTCCACTGCCACCCCTTCCTTAGAAATGACATGGCCTAAGTAATGGACTTTCTTTTGAAAGAAGTCGCACTTGATAAAATTAGCGTAGACATGATGCTCTCTTAGTACTTGAAGTACGAGTCTATGATGTTCTTCTTGCTCCCCCCTATTCTTGGAGTATATTAGGACATCATCAATGAAAACCAATACAAATTTTTCCAAGAATTTGTTGAGTACATTATTCATCAAGCACATAAAAGTGGCGGGGGCATTGGTTAACCCAAATGGTGCCACCACGAATTCATAGTGACCATACCTCATTCTGAAGGTTGTTTTATGGATGTCTTCATCCTTAATCTAGACTTGGCAGTATCTAGACCTTAATTCAATCTTCGAGAAGATAGAGGCACCTCCCAATTGGTTGAACAAGTCATCTATTCTTGGTAAGGGGTACTTGTTCTTTATGGTTGTCTTATTGAGTTGTCTGTAATCTATGCACAGTCAGAGTGTGCCATCTTTCTTTTTCACAAACAAGATGGGCGCTCCCCACGGGGATACACTGGGTCATATGTAGCCTTTGTCCACCATCTCCTTTAGCTCTAGCTTGAGCTCAACCAACTCTGGCATGCTCATCCTATATGGTGTTCTATATGTTGGTACCGCTCCCAGTGTAAGTTCTATCAAGAAGTCAGTATCCCTTCTCGGAGGTAGACCTGGTACTTCTTCTGAGACACGTCCTTGTATTCTCTTAATATGGGGTGGCCCTCTAGGTTTGGTTTGTCATCCTAAATAGAGTCCAACACCTGTACGACATATAAGGAGCACCCCTTTCTGCAATACTTTTTCATTTGACGGGTTGATATTTATCTCACTGAGACAGGCTTTTAAATCCCTTGGAGGGTTGTCTTTCTCCCTTCTTCATTTACACATTCTAAAGTTTTATGATAACAGTCCAATTTAGTTTTGTAAGCATCCAACCAATCCATATCAATCAACAAGTCATAGGATCCTAGGGAAAGTATGTTAAGGGTCGCTTGGGTGGGGATTCCATCCATGATGAGTTGACAGGATGGTATGACCTCTGCCACTTTTCTTTTGGTCCTAGTGGCTAATTGCACCAACCATGGATTAACATGTCTAATTGGTTGCAATTTACACTTATCAATAGTCTAAGGGGCCACATAAATCAAATTAGAACCTGGGTCAATTAAAATAGAAACTAGTTGGTTGGCGATCATACCTTCCAGCTCCACTACTAAAGCTTGGTGGTCGGCTTGATTATTGTCCAAGGCTACATAGATTCGTGGCATGCTCCTAGCCACATCATTGATGGTGGTAACTTCTTGGATATTGTAGACTCTCTTACTGTTCTATTGTCGGTGTGGGCATTCCCTCAATTTATGATCCTCTCCACAACCCCAACATTTTAAGGGTTCCTTCTTTAGGTTATCGGTCTTTGTTGGGACTGTCTTAAAAGGTTTATTTCCACTTTGAGAGGGGAAATTTTGCTGATATATAATTCTAGTAGGAAGGCTCCTTCTAGAATCTTTTTCATAGTTCTTAAATCTTGAGGATTTAAACCCCTTCTTCTAGAATCTCGAACTACTCTTTTTCTAGTCTTTGTGGGGTCTTGTCTTACTCCCAAGCTATTCATAACAGTACCTCGCCTTCCGAATATCTTCTTCTAAGGTCTTTGGCATGTCAAACTCAATCCTATCCCGATAGGTCTGAGGTAACGCACTAATGAACCGTTTCATTTTTTATTTTTCACCTTTTATGTAGGGTACATACCTCAGTAGTTCAAGGAATTTATTGATAAATTCATCTATGGTGAGTTGCCCCAGCCTGAGCTCATATAATTCCTTAGTTTTCCTATCCATGTATTTTTCTGACGGATACTGCTTCCTGAAGTATTTCTCAAACTGTTTCCATGACAATTCCTTCTCATAGACTCCTTTCACATTCTTAAGGTCTTCCCACCATATGGAATCCTTTCCATTCAAGTTGAAGATGGTTATTTGAGCCTTCAAGTTGTAGTCATGGAATTTGAAATACTTTTTTACACCAAGCAACCAAGCTTCTGCCTCTTCTCCCTTCTTAATATCTCCATCAAAAGAGGGTGGTTTGGCTTTCTTGAACTCTTCAGTACCATGGGTTTTGGAACACTTCTGCTTCTTTCCTTTCCTTTCAGAATGCGAGCTGGCCCTACTACTAGAATATCCTTCGGAGTTGTCAGCTTCCTTTCTAGAGGAATCTCTCGATGAGTGTCCCCTGCCTCCAGGTTGGACCTTCTTCGCGGTAATTCTCCCAGTGGGGTCACTTATGGAGTCATGTTTTCGAATCTCAGGTGGACTCTGACTTCTCTTCTTGTGTCGTCGGTCCATATGACTGGTTGCGAGTTCATGCTACAGTTGCCTCTGTATGTCAGATAAGCTCTGTAGCAAGACTGTGTTAATTTCTATTTGTTTCTCTTTCTCCTTTATCAATCTATCGTTGTCAGCCTTGAAACTCTGTAACTCTACCCTAAGGCTCCTTACAGTTTCAGCCAGATCTGGAGGGGTTTCCAACTCCTCTTCCTTTCGTCAGATTCTTCATATCTGTTGTGGGAGCCATCCCCCACTTCATGACACGCCACCATCCGTTAGTCTTGGATTTTTTTCCCATGATTTATTGACTGCTCGAGTGTTGACAAAAACACTTATTTTTATCTAATAGTCTATTAGTTCATGAACAATACACGGTTCAATTTGTTAATTGCATACACTCATTAGAATGTTTCATTCTTTTCTTTAATAACATTTTTAATAAAAAAAATTAAGAAAGAAGTGAGGTAGAGTGTCATTCTTTTAAAAGTACTCCAAATAGAGTTTTTAAGTGTCTCGTCCGTGAGACCAAGCAGGCCAAGTGTTGTAACCATTATTTGATACCAATTTGTAACACACCCATGTTGGGGCAAGGAAAAATAAAAAAAAATATTGTCCTCCTTACAGGAACAAATCCTCTTTCTCTCTACGGGTTCTAATTTGGAGAGTCTAGGACTCAGCCCGAGCCTTCGGTCAAGATTCTCCGAGTCTAAATCAAACAATTATTTGAGACCATGATAGTCTCACCTCTAAATCAGACATAGGCCCTTTCGGCCTCTATTGCAAGTCTTATGATACCCGTGACCTTCTCCTTTTCACTTTAGCGAAGTCTTGGAGTTGGCATTAGCCCCTTTTCTTTTGGCCTCTCCTCAGATGTGATGATCTAAAAATGAAGAAGACTTGTATTCTTGAAAATATTTGCAAGTTTTAATTCATGTGTTCAAATGCAAATGGATTAATTTTGCAAACACAATTTTATAGAAATTACACATTCAAGATGCATATAACAGCAACAAATAATAGTGAACAGAAAACACATAACACAACAAATGATAAAGGAGTTCACCCCTGTCTTGGGCTACATCTCCTAGTCCAGCTTCCAATGGATATTTTGTATTATTTGCTCAAAGTGCTCAAATATGTGCTTTATAATGCTCAAAATTCCAAATAGATGGCTCCAATGGCTTCAGAACATCCAAAAACCCCTAGCTGGGCTTTTTCGGCACCTCGTTTGGCCAAAAATTGAAGAAGATAGGCTTCTTGGAAGTTCCCCTTCAAATTTGCTATCTCTGGATCGCCAAAATGCACCTCTTGATCCTCAACCTAGCCCCCACGCACATTTATGTGTTAAAACTCAGCACCGGGCGCAACCACACAAATGGTGCGAACTATAGGACGATTACGTGCTAGCCCTTAACCGCCAAGGCCCGTGGGAAAATGGGCCACCACATGACCTCGTGCGCATATAAAAGGGGCCAAGTCCAAATCAAATGATAGAGTGACAAGTGTCGGCATGGTTTCATAACCGTTGGTAACACAACTCCCACGATATACATTGACCACCGGTCGTATGTGTATGGTCCACCGGCTATATGTGTTATGGTCACCGGTTATATGTGTTATGGCTCTATTTGAACCGTGCGTGGGTGGTCACATATATATATATACATATGGACAGGGGCTAGGGCTTAGCCCCAGCCCTTTCCGCACCCATTCCCAAACACATTGCAATTTAAATACATTGTTTCACATATACATAATAAAAAACACTTGTGGGCGCGTCGGTTGGGCGGCCCTTCCCAAAGCGTTACCCCTACCCGGAGGTCGCGGGGTCGATTCCTGCCGACTACACAAATTTTAACCAATGTTTAGATGACACATGGTGACCATTGATTGGGCCACGTGCCGCTATCCCATTCGCCACAAACAAGCCACGTGTCTTACGCCGACTCGTCCACACGACTGCCAACACATCTGCCACGTGTCATATGGTCTGCCACGTGTCGTACGGTCTGCCACGTCAGCATCCATACAAACTATACAGTCAGCACATTTGTTTTGCATGTTTATCATTTTGAACAGAACGTGATATCTCTCTCATCCGATGTATGTTTGAACCCAAATGAGTTGTGTTGGGTTCGTGACGACGAGGCCTATGCTCCCGTTCGATTTGAAGCGATTCCTAACACTTTGAATTTTGAGCAAAATGTGATCCCCTGGATCAGACCTCCCCATTGGAAAGATTTTGGACCTCCAAAAGACTATTCTCAGTCTATTTGAAGATGAGGGTATAGTTTCCTCACCTTTCCAACCTCAATCCACTTGGCTTTGCTTGGATTTGTACCTTTAAGACCAACTCGAAGATACTCCACATTTCCTCATTTTGAAGTTCTCATTCTCCTGTTCTCCTTGATCATCAATCAAAGGAGGCTCATACAATTTCAAATTCTCAACATTAACAACTGCATACATTTTCATATAAGGAGGCAAATCTAAATGGAAGGCATTGTTACCAATCTTGTCAAGAATCTTAAAAGGACCATATCGAATTGGTTTTAGTTTTTCACCTTCTCCTTTAAGCCTCTCCTTACTAATGTAAAGCCAAACTTCATCTCCAACTTGGAAACTGTGATCAACACGATGCTTGTCATGTCTCGTCTTGTACTTGGCTTGACTCTTTTCCAACTGATCTTGTACCATTTGATGTATCGACTGAATTTTTTCAATGAACTTTTATTCCCTATATCAATGTCATATTGACCATCAATAACAATATCCTTCCCAAAGATAAAATCTAAAGGAGATTTGGGCAAATAGCCAAAACATGCTTCAAATGGCGACATTTGAGTTGAAGAGTGCTTAGCTCGATTGTAAGCATGTTGAATGTAGTGTAAATGCTCATCCCAAAGTTTA
>ML784178.1:237842-256111 GCA_009831015.1 Picea engelmannii
GAAGCAAGCTGAATCTTAGTTTCATCATCTTGAATTTTTTGTATCCTACAATACACCTCAATCTGATGAATCCAATTATCTAATTTCTCAGCATTTACCTCTCCATTGTACATTGGCAATTCGAATTTAATATCAAGCTTTAATAAAGGAATTTGTGAAGGAGTTTTACCATGTCATTTTGGAGAATTTGGAAGAGGTCTTGAACTGGTAGAAGAAGAAGAAGAAGATGGAGGTGAGGGTGGTGGAGAAGCACCATTCCCTCCATTTTCATTTGGAGTTTTATCACCACTGCCTCCCTTGTGCTTTGAAGGGTTGGAGCCTTCACCTTGCAACCTTGTATTCCTTTCTTCCATCAAGAGTTTCATCATTTCTCTCATTTCCATGAAATCCTTTCTGAGATCTTCATCTTCTGTAGGAATATGTTCATGACTCTCTTCATGAGCCATACTTGGTGAATGTCTCCTTGAAGCTTGCGGTGATGATATAATCTTCCTTCTTGAAGGATGAGAACTTGGCTCTATAAGTTGACCTTCTCCTCTTGTGAGTTTCAACCTTGTGAGCATCAGAAAACAAAACACTTGCAAATAATCAAGTCTTCAAAAACCCTATGCTCTGATACGAACTTGATCTAAAAATGAAGAAGACTTGTATTCTTGAAAATATTTGCAAGTTTTAATTCATGTGTTCAAATGCAAATGAATTAATTTTGCAAACACAATTTTATAGAAATTACACATTCAAGATACATATAACAACAACAAATAATAGTGAATAGAAAACACATAACACAACAAATGATAAAGGAGTTCACCCCTCTCTTGGGCTACATCTTCTGGTCCAGCTTCCAATGGATCTTTTGTATTATTTGCTCAAAGTGCTCAAATATGTTCTTTACAATGCTCAAAATTCCAAATAGATGGCTCCAATGGCTTCAAAACATCCAAAAACCCCTAGATGGGATTTTTCGGTACCTCGTTTGGCCAAAAATTGAAGAAGATAGGCTTCCTGGAAGTTCCCATTCAAATTTGTTGTCTCTGGATCGCCAAAATGCACCTCTTGCACCTCAACCTAGCCCCCACGCGCATTTATGTGTTAAAACTCAGCATCGGGTGCAACTGCACAAATGGTGCGAACTGTAGGATGGTTATGCACTAGCCCTTAACTGCCAAGGGCCGTGGGCACATGGGCCACCACATGACCTCGCGCGCATATAAAAGGGGCCAAGTCCAAATCAAATGATAGAGAGACAAGTGTCGGTGCGGTTTCATAACCGTTGGTAACACAACTCCCACGCTATACATTGACCACCGGTCGTATGTGTATGGTCCACCAGTTATATGTGTTATGGCTCTGTTTGAACCCCGCGGGTGGTCACATATATATATACATATGGACGGGGGTTGGGGCTTAGCCCCAACCCTGTCTGCACTCATTCCCAAACACATTGCAATTTAAATACATTGTTTCAAATATACATAATAAGAAACACTTGTTGGCACGCTGGTTGGGTGGCCCTTCCCAAAGTGTTACCCCTGCCCGGAGGTCGTGGGGTCGATTCCTGCCGACTACACAAATTTTAACCAATGTTTAGATGACATGTGGCGGCCATTGATTGGGCCATGTGTCACTATCCCATTCACCACAAACAAGCCATGTGTCTTACGCTGACTTGTCCACACGACTACCAACACATCTGCCAGATGTCATACGGTCTGCCACGTCAGCATCCGTACAGACTGTACGGACTGTAAAGTAAACACATTTTTTTAGCCTGTTTGTCGTTTTGAACATAAGGCGATATATCTCTCATCCGATGTCTGTTTGAACCCAAACGAGTTGCGTTGGGTTCATGATGACGAGGCCTACGCTCCCATTAGATTTGAAGTGATTCTGAGCACTTTGAATTTTGAGCAAAATTTGATCCCCTAGATCATGTGACCTTGGCGATGACCACATGATTGTGGGCACGGCCACAAGCGGTTTGGGTTCAAACTACTTTTGGGCTTGCAATGCTCCTCAATTCTCCACGTGTCCTCCTGATGAAACCATGGTTTGAATTATGGCTTGCCCTCGATATTTTTAACTCCGTGCAAATCTTGTCCCCACAATGCTATGGGATCGTCGATATTGCGATCTTGACGATACTGTCTGAATCAACGGTTCAGATTTGTGCCTCTCAAATATACGGATCAGATTTTTCCCTCCTAGATCAACGACTGTGATCTCTTCACAATTCGGGACTTCGGGGTTTTGAAATCTCAAACCCGACTTCTTCCATACTTCAAACTTCCAGAGCTGACGATTTGCAGACACCTGTCCTTCTCGATCAATGGTCTTGCTTCCATTTCGGGTGTTTGATCATTTAACCCAAATCAACGGTCCTCCAACCCTCTTCTCGATCAATGGTCAAGATCACCTTCGAGTTTCTTACTTATGAGATTTTAAATATCAAACCTTCTCCCCAATGAATTTTATCAAAAGACTACAATCCTTTGATGCATGTCCTCCTGATTTGACGATCGAGGATTACTTCGGGTCTTCACCCGGAGCTCACAAATTTTCACCATGTGTCCTTCGAATCCAATGACTATGAATCACTTCTGGATTTACCCGGAGTTCAACGTCTCCCTTAGATCTGTCGGTCCAGGTTCAATTCGGGTCTTCGGGCTTTTGGGGTTCATAAAACTCAATTATCAAACTGAAAACCCCACTACAATATTCTCGGTGCTCTCGATATGTTGACAAGTGTCCCCGTGCCAATCGAAGGCTCACGACTCTTCGACTCTTCAGGCTTTGGGTGTTTCAACACTTCGACCTTCTCCTTCCTATGGATCTTTCAACCTTTCGACACATGTCCTCCTAGATCCAACGGTCTAGATTTGCTCCGGCCCTTTGGCTTTCCATGCTTCGGGAATCTCAAGTTTCAAACTTGCCTCCTTCTGGACTCACGGTATCGGATGGTTCATATCCACTCTGGTGATTTGACGCTTGAAGTTTAACCCAAACAATCTGACAGCTCAGATCCGTTCCTGCGATTGGACGACTGAGATTCTACATCGGGTTTTTGGCTCTTCGAGCTTTGAAAACTTTGATTCTCAAACTTTGACATGTTCTCTCTCCCATGCGTGTAAACATTAAGACTCGTGCACCTTCCTCAGATCCGACGGTTGTCGATCCTTTTCACTGTGATCCAACGACCACTATCACTCTTATCACTCTTCAAAGGTTTTAAACCTTTTCTCCTCCTACAAGTCCTACTCTTGGATCTCGTCAACACTTATGATAAGTCCTATCCCTTATGAGCTTGATCCTTAAAGGATTTTGATTTCCCACACACTCCTTGCATTGGGGGATTTAGATAACTCAGTTCGAAGGATTTCCTAAAAGGAAATTTTTCTCGCCTGCCTGGGATTCCTCTGCTCTGGTTCTACAATGCTTGGTCACTTCTTGACATCGATCGATGGCTCACAACAATTAGACATCTCAGAGCTTCAATCTCTAGGGTTCCTAGACTATTGGTCTGAATGGAACACCTTCCCAACTTGCAGGGTTTTATGCTCTAAGTCAAGGCAAGGTAACTTGTGGTTTCACCATGACGGTAACTATGCCAAGAGGCTTTCTCCGACTCAGGAATGGTGATGTAGCTCCCTAGGAGAGCTCCTTTGAGTGACTAAACATGGACGTATGGGAAAATCAAGCAGACATATAGGTTCTCAATGGAATGAACGCATATTCATAACTTAATCAGAATTTACATTCATCAAACTTCTACACAAGGTCCATCAAATCAAACATTCACATTTTTAAGTTTTCCATAGTTCCTCGGCCCATATAGTTATATTTATAGACTAGGGAAAATAGGTTGTTACATAAGATCAATATATAACCAAGGCTAATGCATCAAGCAAAGATAACCAAGACTTATCAGAGAGCCCAACCCAGAAAGACCGAGAATATAGATTTCAGAACTGGAGGCAACAACTTCTCCCAAGACTTGCGCACAAACTGGCCTTATGCAGTGCGCACAAGTGTGCTTCTGCAATTCTGAGAAGTCTGGCTAAAAATGAATACTGGCCTCCTGTATTTATATTTCTTCTACCCGACTGCCTAGGTTGACTTCTCATTCTGGGTGCTAACTATTTAGTATATAATATTTCCTTTAGCCGACTTCTCTTCTAGGGTTATATCAAAATATTTTCTTGCTTCTGGAATATTCTAATCTTATCAGAGATCACAAATGGAGGTTAATACCTCCTGCAACTACCATAATATCAACACTCCCTCCTAGCTAGGGAGGTATAACGGATAATGGTCTTGAGCACAAATAGACCATTCAACTGGTAGCATCATTATAGCCACATAGGCTAATTAAATCACGAGCACCGCCATTATTATCCAACTGGATAATCTCCATGACAACTAGTACAATGTCAACTGATAGAACACGACTATGTCTATCCATAATAGTACACAACTACTTAATTTGTGACACATAGTCACAACCAGTGGAACATATCCACCACAACAACATACTTCTACTGTGTAGAGACATATAGTCTCCATAGCAATCTTATCATCTGATATCAACCTGCACAGAAACAATATCATGATATAAACTAATTCATCTAAGCCATTCTTCCACTCACATCTGTGAGATATGGAAGAGTATCTGCCCTCAGAGAGTAAACCATCAACGATGGGCTATCTGGACTATTCTTCTCAAGCAAGGAAGAATAATTGTCCTAATTTATGAGCCTGGACCATTCACCTATCTGGGCCATTCTTTCGGCACTAAACAAAGTGAAACCTTGAGAGAATGAGTCTTCCCTAAGGAATTCCTATCCCTGATTGTTGAACCTGGATCATTCACCTATCTGGGCCATTCCTCCGGCACTAAACAAAGTGCAACTTGGAGAGAATGAATCTTCCCTAGGGAATGACTGTCCAGACCATTTCCTAAGGAAATGATTGTCCTGCACCAACCTCCAAAACAGACAATTCTTTGAAACTCATCACAACTGTGAGCTTTGAAAGAATGACTGTCTGGCCAAGTGGACCAGTCTTCTTGGCCACTATTGAGAGTGACCGTCAAGAAGAAATATTTTCCTACACCATTCCCACACACTGGCCACAATGGGAATCGTTGTCTATGGTACATAAACAATCCATCGAACCATTTTCATTACGAAAATGACAGTTCGATCTGGACCATTTTCCAAACTAGAAAATTCCTATCCGTTAGAAATCTCAAACCACTTTTCGAACTGGAAAGGAATTTCTCATCCTGGACCACTTTTCAAAACTGAAAAATGATTGTCCATAAATCAATGATATGTCAGTGCTCCCTCCCAACCTCGAGAGCCATTTATTCCCTTTCAACAAAGGGAGTTATTTCCACAATCCCCAATTTGTCTCGTAAGTATGCAAACTTTATTCGGGATAGAGGCTTTGTCAAGATATCTGATGTTTGCTCATCTGTGGGGATATACTAGAGATTCACTTCTCCTTCCTGGACTTTATCTCGAATAAAGTAGTATTTGATCTCAATGTGTTTCAACCGTTCATGAAACACTAGGTGTTCTGATAGCCTTATACAACTCTGATTGTCACAGTGTATTATGGTTGAATCTAGAACCTGATCAAATAATCCCGAAATCAGCTTTCTCTGCCATACTTCTTCTGTACATGCTTCACATGCTGCAATATATTCTTCTTCTGTTGTGCTAAGTGTGACAAACTTATGTTTTCTACTTCCCCAAGATATCATAGTGGAGCCCAAGCTAAAACACATCCCTGAAGTACTCCTTCTATCTTCTGCACTTCCTACCCAATCTAAATCTGTGAATCCATGAAGTTGTATATCACTGGATGCGATATATATTAAACCATAGTTTAGTGTCCCACAAATATATCTTAGAACATGCTCTGCAGCTATCCAATTCTCATGTCTTGGGTCCACCTAGAACTGGATTAGTGTGTTTACGACAAAGAAATTATCTAGTTGAGTATTTACTAAATACATCAATGACCCAATCAATTGTCAATATAGGGATAGGTCTACTGGATCAGAATCAGAATCTGTTACTTTTCTTATATCTGTGGTCATAGGAGTGTCCATGGATTTGCAATCCATCATTCCAAAATTCTGAAGAATCTTTATTGCATACTTTCTTTGTCCAAGGAATACTTCACCACACTTCTGCCATACTTCTAGTCCCAAGTAATAATGCATGAGACCAAGATATTTCATATCAAACTCAAAATCTAGTTCCTTTTTACATTGGATGATGAGAGATTCTTCACCTATCAAGAATAGATCGTTGACATATAGTAGTAGAATCACAGGTGCATTGTTCACGACTTTGTAGTAGAGATTTGGATCCGCATGACTTTTGGAGAAACCAAGTCTCATTAAGTAGTTGCCTATTCTGGCATACCAAGCTCTTGGATCTTTCTTGAGTCCATATAAATATTTCTTTAGTCTGCAAACATGAGTGTCTCTGGAATGTACTTCAAACCCTTGAGGTTGTTCAATGTATACTTCTTCTTTGATTTCTCCATTGATGGAAGTTGTTTTTACGTCCATTTGATGTAAAATCCATCTCATGGAAGCAACAAGATACATAATATCTCTAATGGAAGTATATCTGGAAACATGAGCAAATGTTTCATCATAGTATTCTCTCTCATTATGAGAGAACCCTCTAGCTATGAACCTTTCTTTATATTTGTCCATGCTTCCGTCTGCTGCATGTTTGATCTTATAGACCCATTTTGAAGTTACTACTGATTTTTCTTTAGGTCTAGGTTCAATTTCCCATACATCATTTTTCATGATGGACAGGTGTTCTTCTGTCATGGCTTCTCTCCATTGCTTCTTTTGAGCTGCCTCTTCAAATTTGGTAGGTTCTTCATCTAGAAGATTTTTCATACATGTTGCATAGCTAGAGAATCTCTTGGGATTTTTTTTTTTTATGAAGGTCCCACTTGGGGCCTTGAGTCTTTCTGCTTCTTATAGGGTAGCCTCAAGCCAAGTTGGTCATTTCTTGGTTTTGGGTACAATTTCTGAATCATTGGTCTCACATGATTGCATCGGATGATCAAGTTGTTATGTTTCTTCATTCCGACTCTCTGGAAGACATGTTCTTTCTTCAATAGGCTCTTCATACTCTTCTTCTTCTATAGTTTCTTCTATGGATTTCTTGAAAGCCATCTTTTCATTGAAGTTTATGTCTCTGTTGACTTCAATCTTATGTTGTTCCATAATATAGATTCTATAGGCCTTGGATGATTCACTATATCCCATGAATATTCCCTTCTTTCTTGAGGGTTCTAATTTATTCCTTCTATCTTTGGAAATGTGAAAGTAAACAGAGCATCAAAAGATTCTTAAGTGTTCGACATTAGGTTTGTTTTCTGAGAAGGCTTCTTCTGGAGTCATATCTTTCAATATGCGGTGAGGACTTCTGTTCTGAACATATATTGTTGTCATGGTTGCTTCTCCCCATAGATACATAGATAAACCTTGATCGTTCAATAGTGCCTTTACAGTTTTTTCAATAGATATGTTCTTCCTTTCTGCTACACCATTTTGTTGAGGATTATGAGGAACAATTAGCTCCCTCCTAATCCCTGCCGATTTGCAAAAGGCAAAAAATTCCTTGGATGTATATTCTCCTCCATTATCTATTCTCAAGATCTTGATTTTCTTGTTTGTGAGCTTCTCTATATCTGCTTTAAGTTCTTGAAACTTGTTGAATACTTCATCCTTTGTCTTCAATAGATATAACCAATTTTTTCTCAAGTAATCATCTATGAAGATTACATGGTAAAGGGAAACTCCTAGATATTTGACTGGCATCGGACCAAATACATCTGAATGTATTAGATCTATAATTTTCTTAGATCTATTATTGTTGTTTGAGAATGGTTTCTTGACATTCTTACCAAGAGCACATCCTTTGCAAATTCATTCATGTGTAGACTGTAGTTCTGGTATTCCTTGAACCATCCTTTTAAGGAAGGGTAATGCTTGATAGTTGATATGAGCATACCTTCTATTCCAAAGTTCATTGGGATTGACTTCATCATGTATAAGGGCTTCATCATTTCGTTCTAGTAGTATGTATAGTCTTCCTTATTGGGTTCCAATAACTCTAGCATTCTCTATGATGGAGTCTCTAGGCCAAGATATCACTTTTCCATCTACAAAAGCTATTTTGTTTCATTTGTATTCTAGGCAAGATATGGATACAAGATTCTTTTCTAAACCAGGTACATATAAGACATTTCTCAAATGAACATTGTTACATGTTTTCAACTTGACGAAGGCTTGACCAATTCCTTCGACTGGGTAAGTGTTTTTGTCTCCAAGTTCTACCTTGTACGATGTCTTCTTTTTATTTATATTGGAGAGTCTGGCTTGATCTCTTGTCATATGCCTAGAAACTCCATTGTCAATTATCCACATGTCATCTTCAAGCGTTCCTGTGAGTGTTGAGTAGTGTAGACGACTTGTCTTTTTATTCATGACTTTGGTTGACTGATGATTGGTCAAGCTTTGACCCAAAATTTCAACCTTGACGTTTCTACCTTCTGAGAGTGCCAGGAGGTGCGTTGGACTAAGGCAAACTTGAATATATTATCATTGAGTAAGGTTTTCCATCATAAGGTGTTAGATAAGGGTTTTAGGGTTTCTACAACTGCACCTGCTAGTAACCCTAGCGACAGTGCTTTAGTAACTGCACCTGCTAGAAAATCTAGCGGTAGTTATTCAACGAGCTTAGTATCTTTATGGCTTAGCTCCCTTCCAGTGGTTAGACTGAATGAAGGAGGTGTGGGCCCATAACTTGTTAGAATATTGGATGTGCTCGTTTAACCATAGACAATATAGCAATATTGTCACCCAACAATAAGCACTAATGCCACCCCCAAGCACCTCGACCTTAACAGAGAGAAGAATTTTGGTAGAAGATCAATAGCCAACCAAGACTAATGCACAGGGAAAAGATAACCAAGACTGATCAGAGAGTCCAACCCAGAAAGACCGAGAATATAGATTTCAAAACTAGCGGCAACAACTTCTCCCAAGACTTGTGCACAAATTGGCCTTCTACAGTGCACACAAGTGTGCTTCTGCAATTCTAAGAAGTCTGGTTAAAAAGGAAGACTGGCCTCTTGTATTTATATTTCTTCTTTGAGACTGCCTGGGCGAGCTTCTCATTATGGGTGCTAATTATTTAGTATATAATATTTCCTTTAGTCGACTTCTCTTCTAGGGTTATATCAAAATCTTTTCTTGCTTCTGGAATATTCTAATCTTGTCAGAGATCACAAATGGAGGTTAATACCTCCCACAACTACCATAATATCAACATCCCCCCCATGGGCCAGACCCGGGAGGGGTTGGGGCGATGTCCGGCATCACTTCATCCCCCCGCGGGCCTAGCCCAGGTCACGCGGATGCCTTTAATTTATATATATGCAATTATATATAGTTGTATATATATGCAACTATATATTATATAAAAGATTTTGTTTCTTGTTTTTAATTTTTATAAACCTTTTTCATTTAAATTTTATTTTTAAAGTTTTTTACATAAATTTTAATTTTTTTTGTTGTAATTTTAAGGTTTTTTCAAAAAAAGGATAATTTTTTTAATATTTTGTATTAAAGATTTTATTTTACGTTTTTTAATTTGGGGTTTTTAATATATGCTTTTAATGGTTTTTCTTTTTTTCACCTTTTTAAAGTTTTTTTGGCCATACATTATTTTTTTGCTATTTATTATTCTTTTTTACAAAAAAAAATAAAAATTAAATTATTGTTTTCCGGGGAAATTTTTAATTTGTTTCATTTCTTTTTAGTTTTTTTTTTGCTTTTCACCTTTTTTATTTTTATTTTTTGGTTTTTGAATATTATTTTTTAAATATGTTTTTGTCTTCGTTAAAAATAACTGTGAAGATGTTCTCCTTTCTCTTTATTTATTTTTTAATGTAAATTTAAAAATAAAAACAAAAAATTAGTAAATAAATTTTCAAGTGACCATTTAGGATCCAATTTTGGGTTTTTTATTTATGTAGCGATTTGTTGTCAAGGCCACGGTTTCAAGTAGGTCGTAATTAGCTGCAATTTTAATTTTTAGGAAAAATATTATGCTTTAGGTGGCGTCACGTTTTTATTTAGGTGTTGATTTTAAGGTTTTTCTAAGCAACTGTTTTATGTTTTAAGGTCATGCTTGACAAAAGTTGTAATTTTGACCCAGTTAGAAAAAGTGGTGTTACTGGTAACACCACTTTTTGATTTGGGGGTTGATTTTAAAGTTTTTCTAAGCAACCCATGCTTGAAAAAAGTTGTAATTTTGAACTGGTTACAAAAAATGGTGCTATCGGTAGCACCACTTTTTGATTTGGGGGTTGATTTTCATGTTTTTTATGCAAAAATATGGGTTTTAAGGGCTAGAGTTCTCGTTTTGAGGTCACAGTTCTCATTAAGTTGGTAACTTTGTTATGGAATATCAATGCTTCGATCTTCATCCTTGTGAGCATTGTGGAAAACACAATTATCCTTTAGACAGATGTTCAAAATGAAAGATAGTTGCAAGAGTAAAGAACCACTATGGGTGGATCAATTCTTGGCGATGGCCATCAATAGTCAAGAATATATCTGTGTCATACCGTAGACTTCATTCTCGAGTAATGATGCATCTTGCAATGAAAGGATTTGCATCTTCTCACCTTGTACTTGATAGGGGGGGACAACATTAGTGATTGACAATCATGCTTCAAGTTTCGAAGTCCCATCAATTGAGCAGTAACAAGTGAGCATGGTTGGTTTGTGGTTTTCCTTAAATCGCCACTTAGTAGAAGACTTACACCTTCTTCTAAACAACAGTTTGTGGTTTTCCTTAAACCTCCACTTGGTAGAAGAATTTAAACATCTACTACACAATAGTTTATGGTCATCATTAAACCAACATTTGAGAGCACTTCCAATTAGTAGAAAACATCACCTTCAACTTCTAGCTAACTTAGAAAATGTTCTGGGAACCATTGAGCCTAGAGCCAAGTTCCAGAGATTGTGGTCATTCGTAAAACACCAAATTGGTTTATGGTCTTCCTTAAACCAACATCACGATTTAGTAGAAGACATAAGCTTCTGCTATCCATTCAGTTTGTGGTCATCCCAAAACCACCAAATTCACTAGATTCATAGAGCACATTTAGCCATCAACAACTACACACTTCCAAATTTCAGCTTCCCACTTTCAGATATCAACTCTCACCTTGGACTCACTTACACCCCTTTAGATTAGGGGGGCTGGGGGGCTGGAGAATGTTGGAAACATAATCCGTTATGGTTACTTGGAGAAATACTATAAAACATCAAGTGATAGTGTAACGATCATCGAGAGTCCAAGAGACCTTGAAATATGAATCCAAAGGCCATTCAAATTGTATTTATAGATGTATCATATTGATGAATAATACACACTTCACACTTATCTCTAATTTGTTTGTCTAACATATTCAATTGGCTACATGAATTTCATTAATTAACCAATAAACACTACTATTTTGTTGCATTAATTATCTTTAATAAAACATTTATTCACATTATTTAACCCATAGCAAACATGGAAATAACAAATATTAAACTAAGTCACAGTTTTCCTCGTGATCACTAGTTCACGACACTCTCTATTTTAAATTAATCAAGTCTTTTTTCTTACCATTCTTACCCTCTTCAAAAGGCAACATCCTTGGAACAAAGTCAACAAATAATCCTTTCATTGAGTTTCTTGATTAACTTCTCATTTACCTTACATAACCTTAATTATTCACACTTCAAGCAATCACCATGAATATATCATATATATTTTTCAATTTATTCATGTCAACACTAATTTGTTATTTTTCAATTACATTATCACTGCTAAATTATCACTTTTTAATATAAGGAATATATCATTCTTCTATTCCTAATTTCTAGCCAACATTTTAAGATATAATGATAAACTTTGATGGTTCAAAATAAGAAATATATCATTTCTTTTATTGTTATCATTTAACAAATATATATGATATGATAATAACGATATTATTATTATTAATATTTTTTTTGAGTAATTAATATAATAATATTTTAATTTTTTTTGTTTTATTAAATTAATTTTTTGAATTAAATAATAAGTTTTATGTGATTATGTGTTGGGTTTAATGGTTAAGAATATGTATTTCTTTCTAAGAGATCACAAATACATATCCAAAGAAGGGTATGGTATGTATACCTTCATAAACTTTACCAATGAAATCGTTGAGCGAAGAGAGTTCCTTGTTCCACAAACAAAAAGATCTCATACACCACTTTAGTGTCTATCTTAACTTAACCATAACCTTAAAATTAAAATTATTATTATTATTTGTTAAATAATTAAACAAAGTAATTGATGTTAAACTAAATTTAATATTTGTAACGAATTTTCAATAATTTAATAATCTTTCAAAAAATCTTTACAAGTAACTCTTTGAACGTAAATTAATAATTTATTAACAATGCACAGTTATTTAGAAATACAATATATGTAAGTTAAGTAAAACCCCAACTTATAAAGGCAAAACAATTATAAAGGGATGAGGTCTGGAGATTACAAGCTATAAACATAAAAATATCAATATTTAGTGGAAAAATATCAACATTGAACTTACAATATTTAGTGGCATCACTAGTTTTACTCCATTGCATGATTGAAGGGACTGGTGTCTTCCTCTCAGGTGATCCTGCACTGGCTCCATTGGAGTCCTGGATCGGGCAAAGAAATAAATCTGGGCAGAGACAAACTCATCGGTCTAGATGATCAATCGATACTTTCCTTGCAGCTCAGGTCAATTTTGACGTCTCTCAACATTTTTTCCCTTGCACAGTTAAAGAAAGAGACTGGTGTTTTTCCCCTCATTGATATTTGGCTTCATAGCAACGATTTGGCCCTTGGAGGTCCCTTAGCTATGGAATTGGAATCTTTCACGGTTGCCTTAAAATGCTCGATCCTCTCCCTCTCAGACGCACGGGATACTCTTACCTGGGCAGGGGGCAATGGATCTGGAAATGTAGAAGCCAAGAATGTTTATGCCGCTCTCCTTCTGGATAGGGAGATCGATGCCCAACCATTGTGGCTCCGTCGGTTATGGTCTTGGCAGCTCCCCTTAAAACTCAAATTATTTTTTTGTCTCTGTGCTAGAGATAAACTCCTCACCTGGGACAACCTACAGAGAAAAGGTTGGCAAGGTCCTGGGATCTGTGTTCTTTGTAGAGGAGCCTCGGAGGACATCCATGACTTGTTTATTCACTGTATTTTTGCTCAAAACATTTGGAAGTACACCTTGCATCACTTCTCCCTTCCTTTCCTCTGGACCGGTGCCACATTTACTGATTGTTTCTCCTCCTGGTCAACTGCCCATG
The DNA here is from genome assembly GCA_009831015.1 of Picea engelmannii. Classification (NCBI taxonomy): domain Eukaryota; kingdom Viridiplantae; phylum Streptophyta; class Pinopsida; order Pinales; family Pinaceae; genus Picea; species Picea engelmannii. The sequence goes on from ML784178.1 coordinate 251,302, forward strand.
ATGTGCCTCCTACTCTGGCAGTTCTCGTTAGCTGGCATATTTGGTTAGAGTGAAACAAGTCTCTCTTCGAGGACGCTTCCCCTTCCCTTCGGGCGGTCTGCCACAGAACTCAAGCCTCTTTCCACTGGCAACAGTTTACAGTCAAGACACATCTTTACAAAGTGGTTGATTCTATCTTGCCGGAAGGCTACTCTGTGGCATTTTTTGACAGAGCGGCACAGTCTTCTGGCTTATGTTGTGGTGCCGGAGGCACTTTCAAGTCGCACCCGGAGAGGACTACAAAGTGGTATCTAAGTTGTGGTAGGGGTACAAATACAAAATCCGAGTTGCTGGGCTTATGGACTACACTTATGCTTGCATCCTTTTGGTCCCTAGATCATCTTCCGGTCATAGGCGACTCAAAAGTTATCATCGACTGGATTAATCGCAAGTGCAATCTCCAATCCATTCACGTGGAAGGCTGGAAACATAAAACTCAATAGTTGGCTCTCTCCTTCACTGAACATCTCCTTCCGCCATCTCCCCAGATCGTTCAATTCGGAGGCGGATGCTCTCTCTAAGAGAGCTCTCAGTCAAGTGGTGGGCAGACTTTCCATCTATCACTGTGACAGAGGACAGGAGAGCCCGACCTCCTCCTTCAATCTCTTCGAATTTTAATCAAGCTCGCAGCTCCGGTATGCACACAGAGTGCCTCGGTTTCAGCTAGCACCTGTCTGCTTGTTCAGTGATGGAGGCAGGCTCTTTTGGCTGAGGTGGCAATCTTCTTCATTGGGCGATTGTCAGAACATGTGGTGTTCTCTGTGCTTCAGACTTCATTAGTGGTAATGGGGACTGCCTTTGTTTCTCGAACTTCGTTTTACCTTTCGTCGATGGCAGGGCGAAGGAGGGTGGAGTCTCTTGTTGTGGGTACAAATTCTCTTCAATGGGCATTTGAATATTCAAGGGAATGTTTTGAGTTACAGCTTTCTTTGTGATTTCTATGTCGAATCTGGACTTGTAGATCGTTCAATCTTTGCTTCCTGGCAGCATTTTTTATTATTTGCTAGTCCCGATATGAACTGATTCTCAATTTAATCTGACTGTATGTTTGGTTACAGAGTTTTGTAAACGATTTTATACCTTTTATAAAATTGAGTTAATTTCTCTTGGGAAAAAAAAGCATAGGCAAAACTAGTTGCTATAAAATAACGTGTTCAAGTTTCTTCATTCCAAAACTAGTGTATGCTCCAATGCACATTAATTAATCCATATATTTCGCATTTACAATAAATGCTTTCAATATCATTATTAGTCCCTGCCAAGGCCAACGACTAATAGCGATGAGTTCATCGTTGACTTGCTATTAGTTTAAGTTTGACTTTAAATTTTTTTAGAAATTATAATGTTTAACTTAGGAAGTTTGTATTAATATATTTTAAAATAAAAAAATATATATATTTGTTACAATTTGATTGGTTCATAAGTTTAAAGTGTTATTGTTGCCTTCACGTCTTCCCATGCATTAAATAATATTTAAAACAGTGCTTCCAACTACCACCCTTAACTCCTGTACTTTTCATATATTGGTCATGGCCACTAGTTGCTAATTTCGAGACTCATGGGTAGGTATGGGTGAAGTGCCGAATAAAAATGACGGAAGAGAAAAATGGCGGTTGATAGATTGCTTGGTATGGCCGAGGATTCAGGCGAGAAGTGTCCCCCTGCTACGCAAATCAACAGCCGCTAAAAGCATAGGCATCCAGAGAATCTCGGCATTTACGTTTTGTAAGTTTTTGTCTCAGAACCTGCTGATTTTGTTTCTATCTTGTTGAAGGCCTTTTGAAAATGGACGGCAAAGCAGGGCCACAAGTGGCCTCGCCATTTTTCCAACATCAGTTACTTTCAGGTCCTTTATACGAGCCTCCATTGGCAGCCAAGCGTTGTGTTGAGCCTGCGGATTCTTCTTGGACTCGAACAAACTGGCAACACCAGCAACAGTAGAAAACTCCGCCTGTTTACGAAGTGCCGAAGCCGAATTGGAACGCCAATCTTTGGGATTGGGACAACGTCAGGTTCGTTGCAAAGCCTACTGATTTGGGAAACCATCATGAGCCGAGCAATAACAATATCAAACTGCAGGCTTCTTCCGAAATCTTACGTCTGGGATCCAACGACGCAGGGTTGAATGTCGTAAATGCTTCTTCACTTCCAGATCAGAAAAGGAAGCTCGATGAACCCGTGAAGCCTTTTCTTCCCGGCAAAGATTCATCCGAAAACGATCCAGGAAACCTGACATTAAAGTTAGGAGGGAGTTCATATTCATACGCAGATGATATAAATGCTTCTCGGCAAAACAAACGTGTGAGATCAGGTTCCCCTGGTAGCAGTTATCCGATGTGTCAAGTGGACGATTGCCGCACCGATCTTACCAGTGCGAAGGACTACCATAGGCGTCACAAAGTATGCGAAACCCATTCCAAAGCTTCCAAAGCACTCGTTGGGAGCCTTATGCAACGCTTTTGTCAGCAGTGCAACAGGTGGGTGAAATTTGTAGTAATTGTGTTACAACTATTTGAGAATTTTAATCTTTTATTGTGCTTCAGATTTACCTTTGAAAATGAGTTATAAACGGCGGCATGGTGCAGATTTCATCTGCTTCAAGAATTTGATGAGGGGAAGAGAAGCTGTAGACGGAGACTCGCGGGGCACAATAGGCGAAGTAGGAAAACCCAGCCAGATGAAGCATTGCCCCGGAGATTGTTAGCTGCCATCCAGGAGAACAGTGGTTTGGGGAATTTAGACATTGTGAGCCTCGTTAGCATCTTGTCTCGGCTTCAAGGTGAGAATTGTGCCATTGTGAGCCTTGTATCTTTAGTACATTTGATCTGTCTGCCATTGGATAAATTTAACATGGTTTTTTATCAAAAACCTTTTGCAGGAAACAACAATTCCATGGAGAAACCAAGTGGGCAGTCGTCTTTGGATGGGGATCAGGTCATTCAATTGTTGAATAGGATGAACTCTGCGTTTCCTTCCTCTCAAAAAGTTGCTGCACCTTCTCAGGGTTTTGATCTCAATATTGCACAAAGCATTCAATCACCTAGAGCAGACATTCCCAAGGAAAACGGCAATCCATCCGCAGGTTTGACTGCAGAACTACTGGCTATCCTTTCAGCCTTGACAGGGCCTTCTCATGATGCCCTCGCCTTGCTCAGAAACAGTCTCGCGACTAACCTTAACGCTAATCTTAAACCACAACATTAAACCCTCCCCCCTCCTGCCCCTGCCCCTGCTCCCGCTGCCGCCCAGAAACCTCAAGAACGCGACATACAAAACCAAAAAACAAATCTTATTCTCGACTCTAGGGCAAACAACCGCAAGATCAATGCCAGTGCGCAAGACAACTCTCTCCCATCTCATTTTCCGCTTCGACTGTTCAATTCTTTGGAGAAAGACAACCCCCCTGCTAATGCATTCACTCGGAAATACTTTTCTTCCGACAGCAGAAATCCTACAGAATGATCTCCATCTTCATCACCTCCCGTTGTACAAAATTTATTTCCTTTGCATTCTGGAGATGAAAGTAGAGAAAATGATAGTGTTTCTGTTTGTAAGGAAGATAACTTGATTCTAGAAACAAGTCCTAACAATGATAGGTGTTCGGCCTACAATCTCTCAAAGCTTGAAAGTAAGGTGCAACACCAGAATTTCATGTCAAGATTGCTTCATCAATCATCAGAGTCCAGGTCTGCTGTTGTGCAGCTTGGTTATATGTCTTCCTCCTCCGGATCAGATCAATCACCTGCTAGCTCCAATTCCGAATCACAAGTATTGTTGTTCTTGCCAATGATCATAGGTTTCTTCAAATTGTCTGATGAAAGTAATAGGGAAACAGACCACCTTGGTGTACAGATAGGAAAGTAGTAGAAGAGATATCACTGCCTTCTAATTTTTGCTTTGTCCATAGTAAATCCAAGTCTTTTGAGAAGCGGTTACATGTATTTCTCAATTGTCTAACCACGTGGTCTATAGTTTTCTTTTATCTTCTAAGTAGATTTAGGTTAGGCGTGGTATGAATATTGAAATTTCTGTGAAATGTGTCATCCTAATACTTTTAGTTTGTTTTTTGGTCCTATTTATCTGCAAGCTTCTGTATACTATAATAAATAGTTGTGTATTCTGTAATTCTTTGCTTTAAAATGGAGAGCCTTGAAAAATATTKCKTTTSGAACGACACATCAATGCTAATCTTTGAAGTTCTTTCTCAAACATGCTTGCAGGAGCGAACAGGGCGCATTATTTTCAAGCTTTTTGGTCAGCATCCAAGCAACTTTCCTGTCACATTGCGTGCACAGGTGAGCTTTCTGGTGTAATTTGTTTGGGAAGGTTTGCCAAAGTTTATAGTTCTTTCAAGCTTGTCATACTAAATGTGGGTTGAATAATGGATGCAGATTTTGGAATGGCTCTCTCATAGCCCGTCTGACATGGAAAGCTATATAAGGCCTGGATGTGTGATTCTCTCCATATTTGTGTCTATGCCATCTGGGAGCTTGGGAACGGGTATGTGCATATTAAACCCATTTGGTTATTCACATTTGCCATCACTAGTTGTACAATTTAACTTTGAAATTACCAATGGAATCACGGCAGATTTTTTTAGAAAGACCTTTAACATAGAAGGATTAGGTAATCTACATGCAGCTGATGCAAGATTGGAATGATTAAATTAATAAATAAGAAACAGAACATGAAATTAATCCAAGATTGGAAGCGTACTTGTACTTTGGATATAACAGCATCAAGAAAAGACAAGCCACAAGGAAAATCGAAG
>ML784178.1:263153-280735 GCA_009831015.1 Picea engelmannii
TTGTTGGATAAGGAACTCCTTCAAATGCAACGATTTGATTTATAAAGTCTATGGAGGTATACATACACTACACCCTTTGGATTTGAATCTATCACCTCCTAGGAGGAAACACATGTTCTAACCATAATGTGAATATATGATAATAATAATAATACTAACACATCGAATTAGGTCACGACCAAGCTAGACATCGAATTATTGTATGGAACCTCCTTGTTTGTGAGACAAGAGACATGTTCCACACAACTATTTGACTACTAAAATTTATAGAGGTGTATATACCCTACCCCCTATAAACATGTGTGTGTATATATATATATAATGTATGTAAAATATTATATATAACTTTACGAAGGTAAAGATGTATTTTTTCACTAATTTTATCCAAACTTGTAGCATTGAGAATTATGACATCCTCCATATCCCTACCAATCATATTTAACACTCATTGTTCATGTATAAATTCAATTTTGTTTTTAGATTTTAAATTATATACATAGTTGACTCGACTTGATCTTTCATCGGCCTTGGCAAATTATGTCATCGATGGATTTGACCCAACCTGCAATCGACCCATCGATAATTTTGGTTGGTTAGTTCATCAGAGAAATTGGGTTGAACACTCATTGACCCTTTCTAAACCATGTTATTGGGAGTATCCCTCGATGTGTCCTTTGATCTTTTAAAATAGACTGAAGGTTTACTTACTGGCTTAGCAATCAAATTGTTGTGTGGAGGGGGTCTCATACACCAATTTGGTATGATTGGCAAAAGTGTCAATGGCCACAAAGTTAAAACTGCCAATGAATGGGTATCCTAAATTCACCCACCAAAATTCAATGATGGGGAATCGACTGAAATCATTGATGAAGGATTTAGGAGAATGTTGATAAAAACTAAAAACAAAAGATGAAGATTGCCTGACCTGATTTTCCCATGAAATCGAGAGAAAAAGATTAAAATTTTCGATGAGTCTATCGAGCCGATGAGAAGAGGTCCCATAGGAAAAAGAATTGGAAAACTTAGCGAACATAATGAACCCTTGAATTTGAATAGATATCTACCAATTATTGCATGGCATGAACCTGCATCTTAACCGCTACAATGTAATCAACAATATTAGGAAACTGGGTGTGTCAATTATGTGGCTTCCCGAGACATGCAACCTTAGAGTTTGCATACGAGAAACCATAATGTGTCATGTTTCTTCCTCACAATGATACCCCATCTTGGACATTGTTCTAAGCAATCTCCTAGCCAATTTCTTGCAAACAATAATTGTGATACAATTTATCATATTTTGAAAGTTGAAAATTACCACTAAAATTGTAGTGATATGCTAGATATAATTCATGAGCTAACATTCAAACTTTTCAATTTTTTTTATTAAATATTTGACTCAGTAACCAACTAAACCTAAAAAGTAAAAAACCAAAATATGTATGCCCACAATTCGTCTCATCATCTCCAAACGACACAACAAGAAACACAAATTTCATAGCTAATTTCAAATGGCATGTGAACATCTCCAAATGGCATAGGGAGAAACACAAATTTCATAATTTCAAATGGTTCAAAGTTTGCTTCAAGTAGTTTTGGGTTTGAATGAATAATAATAACCATGCAATGTATCCGGACTCCCCCAAATGAAATAAAACCATTACCACTTCATTTTCTTGGTCATAAAAGAAAAATAAAACAAATATGTATCAATATATGATTTCCCTTCTTGTCACGCCTATCATCTTTAAATGATAAAACAAATTGTCATATTGCAAATCGAAAGAAGACGCCAACTCAACTTTCATAGAATGATTACATAATTGTTTTGAAAGTTGTGCACCGATTCATTAAAAACATAGAAATTTAGAGAGGAAATCAATGCCATAATAACATTGGCTTGTCCTCTCCAAGGATTGAATTTATATGGAATTTCATAGAAGTCCTCGTCCAAGTGAATGGATCTTAAATATGTGAATCCACACCATCCTTTGGTAGTGAAATAAGATACGTCCATAAAAAAAGGCACATAATTAATTAGCATATGTATATTCGTTACAAACTTTTATGTGAATCCAAATAGTAGATTTAGAAACAAACCCTGTTTAAAATATTGTTGTTATACATAGTTTAAACCACTGCAGTTTGAGCTACCAAGGAATTGTGTGCATGTGAGAGAGATGGGAGGGTAAGATAGTGCATGGGAGGATAACTAAGTGACAGAGAGAAAATAAGGTGTGCATGAGGTGAATCAAAGACAAACGCGCATAGGAAATAATTAGGGGAGTGCACCATGTGTAGAAGATAGGTGACTTTAGGGAGTGGAAAGAGCGTGAATAAGGAGAGAGGTGGTGCATGCTAAAGGAGAGTGTGCCATGTAGGAAGGGAGTGGAGTTAATTGAGAAAGGGATTAACATGTGAGTGAGGAGACTATGCATGTATAATGAGAAGGAGTTATGTAAGTAATACGATACGTGAAGGAAGACATGGAATGCACCCCAAATAATAGGGATTAATGCACCCAAGAAGAAGATAAGGAAAGGCACATGTGCAAGGAGGAAAGGAGACTATGCACACATGTGAAAAGAGAGTTAAGAGGGTGCATGAAGGAAAAAGAAAGTGAAAAAGGGGAAGTGAGTTAAGAGAGAAGGGGATTTGGCCATTCACTTAACTTACACATGCCAACTTGCATGCAAAGTCACCCATTCATGCTCTTTTACTTGTGAAATATGCCATCCTTTCTCAAAAGCGTGCTCACATAACTTATTTAATTAATGTGCCATATGTCCATGAGAAATTCACCCAACTCATTGATGATTTGTGTGCCACATGTTGGAATTTGACTTTACCACTTGTCACCTTGCAAGATGACCACACCTGCTATAAATATTATCTGCTAAAAATAACAATTCGACTCTAAAAATAGGAAAATGTCAAATATGTCTAGGATGACTTAGAGACCATTGTCAAATGTCACATGTCTAAAAATAGAAAGTCCTCAGAATTCAGTAAAATTATGCTCACCGGATTTGACTTTGTGTAAGGAATCCAAAAAATGTAATCAAAATCACCATCTAACCTCTCGAGCTCCATATGCTAAAAACAAAAATTACTCACATGTCATCCTGGAAAGGGATCACTATAATCAAAATGTCTCTAGGATCAATACTATAAGCTTAGAATGTTTATTTGAACCCTGGAACTCAACCTGCTAAAAATATAAAGTGTCTGCATGTTACCCAGAAAAAGTATCATTGGGCTCAGAGTCATGCAAGGACCAATTTTGTATGCTTAAATCTGACATGTGAGTCTCCAAAAACTATCTCCTAAAAAATAGGAACCCTTCTGAAAATAGAAAATATCTCTCTAATCGATGGAAAATTGTGCTAACTCTATCTTTGAAGCAAAAACCACCACTACATAGGTCATGTACCTTCCTTTCATGGGAAGCAACCATTGGCTCACACCAATGCTCAATCTAGGTCAACTGTCTAAATTCCAACCAAATAGAACCGTGATGGGTCTTAACCCTCAAGATTTTCAAGGGACAAAATCCAAGGGTTAACAATGGTGACCCAAGGAGACGAGACCCCCCTACGGGATCTCGAGAACCTACAAATCTTTGTGTGTGAAAACTATGATAATTCTCTGTGAGAAAACTGAAAGAACACACCAATATACCCTTGTACCTATCTGTATAAGGAAAGGCCCTATAAGATGTCATGTGATACCAAATTCCTATCCAATGGGAAATGGAGTCAAAACAAATATAAGCCTCCCATTGACTGGATGAACAAGGTCTCATCCAAATATGCATACTACCACTTACCATGTACACTCCTCTCTATGGCAATTTGTTGAAGTCAACACATGGGATAGAGTCACTTAGTCAGATGTCAATAATGTAAACTCCTTCCAAGTGTGAAGTAAACCCACCAATAATGTCAATGGGCCCTAAGGTACCAGCACAAGTTGTCACTGTAAAAAATGTCCCGAAGTCAAACAATGACAATGATCATTCAATCAAGGCCCAATAATGCTCAGCCTTGTCGAATGCGAGATAGAATCCAATGAGGCTAACAACCATCAAGGTGCTCTACTTGTGGATAATCCCCATATAATGTGTTGGATTTGGTGCAGGATGATCTGCTAAAAGGAAAATCAATGATGAAAACTCTTCCCTCAATGCGAATTGATAACTCAAGAAGATATAATATGTGTGATACCATGTCCCTATTGTTGGATGAGGGGAATGACTGACTCAAAGAAAATGACTCAATGAGAAGGAATGAAGAGACAAAACATAAGATGACTCAAGAATCTCCTATGTCTCTTCAACTCTACCCATCCTAAAGGGCCCAATGCTTTGGAATATGAACAAACAAACTCTCATATGGGCTCACTCTAATGATAAGACAACAAAGGCTCACCAATTGTATGATAAGACACTCAGAATTTGACCCAGGATATCAAAAGTGGACAACAACCTTATTACGGAAAGGAAAGACCTAAAAAACTCACAAGACACAACCACATGCTAGTATAACAAGGAAAAAATTAGTGACTCTTACCTAATCTTGAAAATGGATGACTGTGAAAGGATAAAATATGCAAATAAAATGGTTAAATTGTTGTCCTGAAACATAAAATTCAGCAAGACTGAAATCTGAAAATGGCATTGCTCAAACGAAAGGAAACTACATATATTACCCAAAATCCCAAAATTTCACTGAACAACTACCATGATCAATCATCATACTCGAAGGACCAATGTAACCATGCATCTAGATAATCCGTTAAGTGAGAAACATCAACATAGTCAATCCTCCAATGCATCCAATCATGAAATCTCATAAGCCAAAAAGATGCCTTGACATACTTGCTATTGAGAGAATAGTTGAAGACTATTTGTTGGAATTTGGAACATGGTACTTCAAAAATAGTAAGCATGAATGCATGAGAGCCAAAAATCTTAGAATCTACCTACCAAAATACCTCTATCATTCTCAACTCAACTAGATCATGATAAACCCTGATATCCAAGAACTAATCAAAGGATCCTTCTAAAGAAAAACATATGAATGTGGGATCATAGGAAAAAAGTAAGGGGTATCACCCTCTGGTTGAACCAAAATTTGTTCCCCTGTTGCAATGGTAGCTGATCAAATTGTTCTTGAAAGATTGTTGGAATATGCAAGGATGAAGTCTCTTGCTAATTGATTTCTACATGGTTGACTTGTGGTTCTTCCTCTTGAAATTTATCATCATCGCTAGAATGAACAAATGAACACAATTGAGCACTCAACTCTTCATATTCATCTTCATGTAACTCTACATATGACTCAAGTGGTTTAGCTATTGGTTCTTGATCATCCAAGCCTAAGTCATCATCATCATGTTCATCTCCGAGAACTTGATAAGATGGAATTTGTGGTTCCTCTTCAATAACAAGGGATTCTTACACTCTTGTAACAATCAATGGTTCAAGATCATTGAATGGTGTCACCTACATTGGTTGGTTAGGAACATGGATCGGAGGAAACTCATAGGTTGCAAGGTAATTTATTTATAACTTTATAGCAACAACTTGTGCCTCCTCCATATTTTGAGGGTCTGTATTCCTGAGAAACATACCCAAAATTCCATCATATGATTCAAAATAGAAAATTAAATCACCAATTGCATTAGGTATTACTGTGTTAGGAATTATAGTGTAAGCCTTAGAAAAATGAGTGTTGAATTTAGAATCAGATTCATTCTCCTTCTTTTTAATAGTAGAAAAGGTTTTGAGTAAGAAAGAAGTATCATGTTTATCATCCCATCTTTCCATGAACTTGTCTTGGATAAACATCCCATCCATCAATGGAACCAGTTGAAAACAACTTGTACCATGCTTGTGTATCCCCCTCGAGGGTCTGCACAAATATCTTCATCATCACATCCTCATGTTCCACGTCACAATCATCCACCACTTTTAAAAAATCATCCAAGTGATCCTTAGCCGATACTCCAAACTTCCCTGCAAACAAAGGTAAGTGTTTGTGATATTTACCTATAGGTAATTCATGAGGATAATTCAGGATTGAAGAAAAACTTATTGGGTCATAAAAATTTAATCTGAACCTTTCTCATGGCCTCACAGTTGTGGCCATAATATTAATCTGAGATAGAAACAAGCACAATTTATACCATAGTATTGGCTTGAGATGAAAATGAGCCCAAAGATGAAGGTGTCGAGGTTAATATCACCATAGTGCTTGTCTAAAGAACTTACTAAAGAACTCAATATGCTTACCAACCCTGGAAGAGTTCCCAGTGAAAGAATATTCTTGTTCTGAAAAAGATGTTAGGGTTCGCTCAGGCTCAGAATTAGACCTTGTGTTGGATCGAATCTAGATGATCAACGTAAGTCCCCTTGTGGAGTCATCCATGTATCCTGTAGAGTTTTTTGGTGAGTTATAAAAAATATACCAAAACAAAGTAAAAACTCATTGATATCGTTGCCACCGAGGTTTTCGGTCCTCGACAATGGCACCAATTTATTAACACACTTTTTCACCCTCCAATCAGATCTAATACAAAATAAATCAAATATGAAAAATAGGTTAATTATAGGATATTGTGCCCCAAGTGTCACCAAAAAACCTCCTCTCCATTTAGGCTAATGTGTGCCAACCTTAGAGGGGTGTCCCTAAGTGCCTTGTTGTTGATTTGTGACTAATTTTCTGTGATAAAACAATAAAAACAGGTGGAAAGTGATTTGGACAACATGTAAAATAGACCAAGATGTTAGGAAAATAATGGTAAATTCACCCGATAGAATCCCTACAATGGTAGCATTAAGAAGATGTGTAAGAAAGAGAAATAAATTGAAATTAAAAGGTCGAAATTAACCACAATAGGAGGCTAGAAACTTCTAATTGATGCACAAATTAAATCACAATACCAATAAGAACCGAAATCGTGTTACAAGTATAACAATTCTTTATTAATGTCTTTCCAAAGGGATGATTGCACCATAGAAAACAACCACAAGAACCGATACAATGGCTATCTCTACACAAAGAAATAGAAGCTAGACTATAGGACAATGAGAGAGAGAGAGAGAGAGAGAGAATTATTGTTGTTGCTGCAAAAAATACGACCCTAAATAATGAGTGAAGCCTCTAATATATATACCATGAGGGAAAATTTCCCAAGAGAAGAATAGGAGGGTGCACATGTGAGAAAATAGGTAGCAAAGTCACATGGGGATAAGTGAGTGAATGCATGAATAATAATTCACATGAGAGAAGGAGAGTAATGAGGTATATTAGATGGCACATGGGTAAGCATAGAGAGTAAGGCACATGGGAGGAGAGGTAAGGAATGTGGGCTAAGTGAAGGTTGGCAGATGAGAAAGAAATATGTGCATGTGAGAGGGATAGGAGGGTTATATAGCGCATGGGAGGATAAGTAAGTGATTTATAGAGAAGGAGGTGCGCATGAGGTGAATTAAAGACAAAGATGCATAGGAAATAATGAGGGGATTGCACCATGTGTAGAACATAGGTGACTTTAGGGAGTGGAGAGAAAGTGAATAAGAAGAGAGGTGGCACATGCTAAAGCAGAGTCTTCCATGTAGGAAGGGAGTAGAGTTAATTGAGAAAGGGATTAACACATGAGTGATGAGACTATGCATGTAGAATGAGAGGGGAGTTATGTAAGGAATATGGTTCATGAAGGAAGATAGGGAATACACCCTAAATAATAGGGATTAATGCACCCAAGAAGAAGCTAAGGAAAGTCACATCTGTGAGGAGGAAACGAGATCACGCGCACATGTGAAAAGAGAGTTAATAGCGCACATGAAGGAAAAAGAAAGTGAAAAAGGGAAAGTGGAGTAAGAGAGAAGGGGAGTTGGCCATTCACTTAACTCACACATGCCAACTTGCATGCCAAGTCACCTATTCATGCACTTTTACTTGTGAAATATGCCATCCTTCTTCAAAAGTGAAACCCCATAACTTATGCAATTAATGCACCACATGTCCATGAGAATTTACCCAACTCATTGATGATTTATGTGCCCATGTCAAAATTTGACTCTACAACTTGTCACCTTGGAAGGTGACCACACATACTATAAATACTAATTGCTAAAAATAGTCATATGGCCCTAAAAAATAGGAAAATGCCAAACATGTCTGGGATGACTGGGAGACCACTACTAAATGTCACATAGGCATGGATAAAAATATAAAGTCCTCGGAAGTCAGTGAAAATATGCTCATTGGATTCGATTTTCTGTAAGGAATCTGAAAATGTAATCAAAAACACCATCCGACCTCCCGATCCCCACCTGCTAAAAATATAAAGTGCCTATATGTTACCCGAAAAAAGTGCCATCATGCTCATATTCATGCAAGGACCAATACTATATTCTCAAATATGATATTTGAGTCTCAGGACACTGTCTCCTAAAAAGTAGGAACCCTGCTAAAAATAGAAAATCTCTCTCTAATCCATGGAAAACTGTGCTAACTTTGTCTCTGAAGAAAAAACCACCACTACACTAGTCCTGTACTATCCTTTCATGGGAAACCAGCATTGGCTCACACCAATGCTCAATTTTGATCAACTGTCTAAATGCCAACCAAAGATAACCATGTTGCTTCTTAACCCTTAGGATTTTCAAGGGATAAAATCCAGAGGTTAGCACATCAATAGAGAATAATTTCAGGAATGTTTATGAGAAATACATTTTAGTCATCAGAGAGGAGGAAGGATTTGAAGGTGTCAATGAAGAACCTTCCCAATGTCGATAAAAGGTAGTTCTAGGTGTGGATTCCGAGACCATTTCAAAATGTCGATATGAGATATATTTTTCATTGCCTATGAGACACATCGTCACTAAACACCGATGAAACTTTTTATTTTCAAGCACTGATAGCATGGGGGTGGCTAGGGAATCACTACAAAGAGAACACCTTCTAGCAAAGATTTTTAGTGTTACAAAGTTTGGAAATATTTTCAAAAAAGCTTCTCCTAGAACCTCTACTATTGGCTACAGAGGTTTTAGTGGAGGTTTTATCATATGTTCCATATAACTAAAAAACATTAGGTGGGCAAAGGTTGTAGTGAAGGTTGTTTTTTAAGTGTTGTTCATGTCAAAACGCACTGGTGCATTATTGACAAACATACACCGACGCATTAATATAATAAAACACATAGGTGCATCAATATGATACAAACGACCCATAACTTAATATAATTCAAAAACTCCCCAGTGCGTTTATAACTATAGCACACCTTTTTTTCTTTTTCATCGTATGCAGAGCAATGATGCTCTTATGATTTCTACACACTGGTTGAGCCTTGTATTCTTATGAAGCATCGATGCATTTTAGGATTCGTCCACCTCAATGTGTTTAAGTTATTGTTATCCTCGGTGTGATCAGGATATATTGAGACCCAATGCATTTAAATATATCATGTGCCACGATGCTTGTGTAATTAGTATGTACCAGTATCTGTTTTACCATGTGCACTGACAGGTAGTGAAATTTTGAATATTTGAGGTGAGATGTTGACGCCATTATTTTTAGTATGCACTGGTGCATATATTATAGTAAAAGAACTGGTGCATAAATAATGTTTAGATTCCCAATGCATATAATAACAATAATGCACCGATATGGAAATTAATTTCATAGCCACAATGCATATTTCAAACGTGAGCATCGAGCAATTTTGAAACACTAAATATTTTTGTACGTTATATTGTTTACGAAACGGTGTGTTTTCTCAATAGTACATATCGATGCATTGTTATAATTAATATGCACTGGTGCGTATGATGCCCCAAAACACACCGACATCTATATTATGGCACACATTGCTAATGAGTTCAAAAGAATATAGTGCATTGACATGTATATATTTTAATTCATTGTTTTTTACAAATTTTCAATTAATCATTTCAAAATATTTTATTTTTTTATAATAATATTGTTTAATATTTTTGTTGTTTCATTTAGATATAATGATTGCATTAATGGGTTACCCAACCAATTGCACCTCTATTATTTTTAACAATTTAAATCATCCACATATTAATTATTCAACAACACAACTTTTTACAACACTCGACAATGCAATGAAATGAAAAACCCATTTTATTATATATGAATAAGAGACCCATTGTCATACAAAAAGGGACATTGTAAAGTATAGTACAATAATCAAATTGCAACCAATTTGCAATTGTTAAACTTATTGGTAACATGTCTCATGCAATTGGGACAATATGTCGAGTATAGCCTGAGTGGGCCTAATGGTTAAGAACATGTGTTTCCTCTTAAGAGATCACAAGTTCAAATCCAAAGGGGGGTAGGGTATGTATACCTCTGTAGACTTTATTAGTCAAATTGTTGGGGGGAGGGGGGTCCCTTGCCCCACAAACAAGGGGGTCTCATACAACAATTTGGTGTGGCTTGGTCGTGACCTTAAAAATAGATTATTATTATTATTATTATTAAACAAAATGCCTGATTTTCAAAGACAAATATTTCAAAACATACAACTTGTAGTAACATTCAATTGTATTGATTTTCATTCATCAGTTAAATTGTTGACATTGATTGAGCTGTGTGCATGCCTCATTTCTTGATCATTTGTAGGTGATATTGTACTTTAATTTTTTAACATAATGTTTTCTTGATCGACTTGTTTTTTACGTTATGCCCCTTCATCTTCAATCTACAATTATAGAAACAAAATGTAATAAGTATATCTACATTTATATATATAGTAGAATACACATGATTGTGTAAATAAAAAAAACATACCTTAGTACCAGGTCTTTCATAAACAATACACAATCTTTCAAAGCCATGCTTCATGAATTCTCTAAAAATCTCCTATGTTGGTTGCATTCCATACTTTGTTTCATGCATGTTTAATACAACATGACAAAGAACAATCAATATAATCAATATAAAGTTTTCTTGTTTTTTCATTAATTATAAAACAGGGGAAATTAAACAACATAGTTACTTACAAATTGTTCAATTAAACTTTCATTCTTCAACATATACTCACAATCCATACTTAACCCAATGTTTATCAATTCATGGGTTGGATCCTCTTTGTATGTTAGCACCTAGTAGAACACATCCATGGACAAGTGTGAATTAATTATTTAATTTTAAAGATCACATTAAACATGAAATCTTAAGCAAGGTCGAAAATGTAAATACTCACAAAGTTTGTGATAAACCCTTTTATTCTTTGTCATCATGTCTTATGTGTTGAATAATTTATATAGATATTTTTTTGCAACAAAACAATTGAAAATTAGTATTTCACAAGATACTTAAATTCAATGTACATAAAAGAATAAATAAATGATTACATACCTTTGATGCACATTGTAGTTGGGATGGATCCTGTTGCGATGCAGTTATCTTCATTTCTTTTAACATCTTCTTCTACACTTTTTAAACATCCCTACTAACATATCTTGGTTTTTTCCCCTTTCTTTTCCCTTGGAATGTTCAATAATCCTTGGAAAATAAAACATATAAAAAAATTTAATATTTAAAAAAAAATAAGATTCTAGTGTGTATATTAAGATAATTCTTACTGAGGCATCATCAATATTTGTACGCACCAGCGCGTCAACCATACATATACACACCAATATAGTATAATAGTGTAATTGTGAAATTGAAAACATTCTACACATTTTTGTATTCATCTAGTGCTCTATGAATTAAGAAAAGAATGACTTCCTAAGTACTTTTTATTACGTACCTTCAAGCAGTGAACACATTATTTAAGAAATGATGATTTCCATATAAAAACAATATTTTTTTCATTTAAACTCAGCGATGCACATTGTAAACAATGTGCCCTGGTGTGTATCTAGGTAAAATATGCACCATCGACCACAAAAATGAATTTTTAATAATATTTTGAATTGAAATCAATCGGTGTTGATTGAAAACAAATACTTGTTGATTCACTTATTATGTAAACAATGCACCAGTCACTGTGAAGGCGTTTAAAAAAACATCGACAATGATATGATGGTTTGGGATCCAATGCAATGATTTGTTTCATTTCAATGGATAGAAAATGACCATATATAAATAACCAAACCCTATAAATAAATCGTGCTTAAAAACATTTCTTCTTGTGAAATATAGAAGGAGAAAGAAAAATGATCTAGGTGGATATCGGTGGCCACCCACCTATTCCATTGGCTCGAAAAACAGTTTTCCACCTTGGCAGTTTTTCGGGTTCCAAACTTTCGAGGTCGTTTTGAGTCCCTAAACGACTTTTTTGGGGGTTTTGGGCCCCAAGCAATTTCTGAAATCACTAGTCTTGGCCAATTGAAAATTTTTCTTCTTGGTTAAGCCTTTCCAACAGTGTATCAAGTGCTCCAAATAGAGATCGTATGAAAAAGTTACACCCCCGAGAAGTTGATGTATCAACTACCCCCATCGGGGCCCACAAACCTTTTGGATTTTCATCTTCCGCAGTTAGGGTTTTGTATTTTACTTATGTTAAAAATGCCTTTGGAGCCTCATTGTAAAAATCATTTTCTTTTGAATGAGAGTAGTTGTCACATCTCTTCTCAGAGATAAGCTGACACCATTCTAGCGAGTCTTTCACTCTCTATTTTTACAGTCTTTGTACATTTTCACTCATTAATAGAAATTGTGTATTACTGTATATATGTGTTTATGGATGCATCTTTGATACATTTATGTTATATTATTGGATATCTGAGATATCTATGTACATTTCTTTATTATATCTCCGCTCTCATTTCGTGCCGAAAATAATCAGGATCAATGGTATTAGAGCAGGTTGCTCTTGATCGTTTTTCATTGCATGTCCCCGATGAAGTCCGACAATAGAAAATTGGGTCTTGAGCTTGTCTCTCTTGAGGAAAATGACTCTCGCATGCCCAAGAAACC
Source organism: Picea engelmannii (assembly GCA_009831015.1). Classification (NCBI taxonomy): domain Eukaryota; kingdom Viridiplantae; phylum Streptophyta; class Pinopsida; order Pinales; family Pinaceae; genus Picea; species Picea engelmannii. Next base: position 276,122 of record ML784178.1, read on the forward strand.
CTCCATGGCAAAAGAAAATAAAAATGGTGGCGCAGAAGATTCTATCAATCTGTTGCTTGAGTAAGCTCTCATGTGACAGAGGGACAAAATGATGGAGATTTTTTCCCACATCCTTCAACACCTACCGATAACAAAAAGTGTGTCTTCATCAAGTGGCCACTTTGGAGGCACCTCACCTTTCAAGGTACAAGTTAATTTTGATATTCCTATATTTGAAGGATAGATACATGCAGATGTCCTAGAAAAATGGCTAAATCTTCTAGAAGGATATTTTTTTGTTCACAATTTTTTCGATAGGGAAAAGATCACTTTTTCACTCCTTAAGGATCTCCCCCATGTCAAACATTGGTGGGAAACTTACTAGGAGCAAATTTCCATAGAGGAGTCTGGAATTTATGGGGTCAGACCCACTTGGAATTTTTTGTGGATGTGGTTAAGGAACAATATTACCCTGTTGGCAACTATGAAGACTAGTACATGAGATGGACCATGTTGTGTCAAGAGAGGGGCGAAGTAGTGTCGTATTTCACAAATACCTTTCATACCTTGCACACCAAGCTGAGTATCAAAGACTCCAAGTGACATTTGGTTCTGAAATACTGTGGGGCTCTACATAGATACATCCAAACTGAAATTGATTTTATGTACATCTCATCACTCGGTGCTGCTTATCGATATGTTGTTAAAATCGAGCAGAAATTTAAGCACCAAAACAAGTAGGATTTCAGGTCTGCAAATACGCAAAAACCAAAGTATAGTAAAGATGGCCCTAACAACCAACCTTAGAAAACCAATCCAAGCCATGGGAAAAGAAGGGTAACGGAAAGATGAAGGACACTGGAAAATGTTGTGATTTACAAAAAATCCCCTGGAAAAACATCGATGAATGTCGCTCAAAACAGTTATTGGTGGTTGAGATCAAAGACAAGGAGTCAAACCCTGATTTGGCATCTGATTCAAAAAATATTGATAGAAGACAGATCATTGACATAGACCACACTGCTATTGTTGTGACCACAACAATTCAATCAGAAGAACCAACAGATCATGAATAGGGGGAGCGCTTTTTCATTCATAGTTGTGGGTGAAAGGGACCCCGCTGCATTTTATTGTTGATAGAGGAAGCTAAAAGAGCCTCATCTCAGCAGAGGTCATCAAACAGTTATTATTTTCAACAACACCACACCTGCATCCATACAACATCGGGTGGCTTTGCTGGGGATGAAATATTTGTGTCAGTTAGAAGTTTCGATTGTCATACGACAACTGACCCTTCAAGGATGAGGCATTATGTGATGTTGCATCGTTGGATGTCTGTGATGTTCTCTTAGGCCAACCATATATGTGGAAGCACCATGTTTTTTATGAGTCTCGACCCCGTAGTGTCATTGTTTCTCTGGGGGGTCATCTCTACAGAATATCAGAGGCAGTTCCAACTATTGTCCCACCTAAAAAATTCCACAATGTAGTATCTCATACTACAAAATTCATCTTCTTTAAAATCTGTTCAAAAGGTGAACAAAAGGACATTGCAACCACTACAGCCTCGATCCATGCACCTTCTATCCAATAGAAGCAGGTCGACAAGGTTGTAGCAAAGAGCAAAGATTATGTTTGCACAGAGTCGTCTCATGTAGCTCAATTGGTTGAACAGAATCAACCCCTCCAGCAACAGGTTCATGACATCCTTCAACAAACTAAGAAACACAGCTTCTCCAACAAGGCAAGCAGCTCACCAAGGTTCAGGTTCAGCAAACGCTTCCCCCTCTCCCCTGGGAAATCAATGCAATGGAGACCATTTCTTCCTAAGGAGGGAGGATTGATCCAGGTGGATATCTATGGCTACCCACCTATTCCACTGTCTCTAAAAAAACATTCCACCTTGGTAGTTTTTCGGGTTCCAAACTTTTGGGGCAATTTTGAGGCCCTAAACGACGTTTTTTTAGGATTTGGGGCCCAAGTGATTGCCAGAGGTAATATCCTGGGAGACTTCCAAAGGCACTATCCTGGGCCAATAAAAAATGTTTCTTCTCAGTTATTCCTTTCCAACGGTGTATCGAGCGCCCCAAACGGAGATCGTATGCAAAAGTTATGCCTCCGGGAAGTTGACGTATCAACTACCCCCATCGGGGCCTTCAAACATTTTGGATTTTCATCTTCCGAGGTTAGGGTTTTGGATTTTACTTATGTTAAAAAGGCCTTTGGAGCCTCATTGTAACAATCATATTCTTTCGAATGCGATTAGTCGTCACATCTCTTCTCATATATAAGCTGCCACCATTCTAGCGAGTCTTTCACTTTGTATTTTTACAGTCTTTGTACATTTTTTCTCATTAATAGAAATTGTATATTATTGTATTTATGTGTTTATGGTTGCATCTCTGATACATTTTTGTTATATTATTAGATATCTGAGATATCTATTCACATTTCTTTATTATATCTCCGCTCTCATTTCGTGCCGAAAATAACCCGAATCACAAAAGAACGATGAGGAAATTAGGGCTTCCAATATTGAAGGTAACTATGAAACCTTTTTTTTTTGTTTGGGAATGCACTGAAAAATGTTTGAATAAAATAGGAGAATTATCAATATGATTAATAGAATGAAATCATATACCTGAAATTTCTCCTCTGCATATTTCTATGTGCTCTACAGTACTCCCCCTCGAATTTAGTTCTTTAAAAAAAATCCACCCACTCGAAAATATTTGTTAATAAATCTTTGTTGCAAAAATATCCTCTCTAAAATTTGGCAAACAGTGAATAGGATTTTCCTTGATAAACATAATGATAAACATGCGTGTTGGTTTTTTTAATCAAAAGTTATGTTTTTGGTGTGCTATGTTGTGAGTAGTGCACTAGTGTGGTATGTATAATGCATCGATTTATTTTTGTACTATTTTTCAAGGTATTGATAGTATGTATGCATTATTTTTCTAACTTGCTTCAGTCGGTGTGCTATACAGTTAGAAATGCACCAGTGCAAAGTGTAATTAATAATGTACTGGGTAGATGAGTAAGTAATAATGCATCGTAAGACAGATAAATTTGCACATTGCAAATGAAAACATCTGTATTTAAAGTTTGCAAAGGTTTTTCTTTGTAGAGGAAATAACGGAGGTCGGTATTCAGTGCTTATATCAACTATACACACCAGTGCATTTTGTTTATAAATATATATGCACCAGGGAGTCTTTATATGATAAGGCACACCGGTGGGGGAGAGAGAGAGCAAGAGAGGGGGAAGGGGATACAATGAGTGAGAGAGGGAGGGAGATACAAAGAGGCATAGATGTAAGAGAGATGGGGGGGGGGATATAGGGAGAGATGGGAGGGAGAGAGCCAACAAGAGAAAGAGAGAGGTTGAGAGTGAGATGGAGAGAGAAAGAGAGAGAGAGGGGTAAAGAGAGAGGGAGGTAGAGAAAGGTAAATAAAGAGAGAGGGGGGAGGAGCGGGGGGAAGGAGGAAGAGAGTGAGAGAGGGGTTGAGAATAAAATTCACATTTTCTATGTTCGAGGAGGGTATTGTGTAAATCCAGATTGAGATTTCTTTTATATATAGGAAGACAAAAAACAATGATATTGTAGAAAAAAACAATAATTTTTTAAGTGTATTTTCAAAAGTTATTGTTTAAGTTAGATTATTCTATGCTACCCAAGATGATGGTTTTGGCCCAATTGCAGGAAAAAAATAATTATAATATCAAATGGCCAATTCTTCAGATTCTAGTTCCACCTCATTTTGTATCATTGGAACTACTTCATGTTCTCTCACGTCGATTGCAATACGTCTAGATTTTGTTGATAATTCATTTATCCCATTGAATTTATGTTATGTATGCAGGTGTAGTTTAATAATTGTTCATTGAATTTTGTAGGATCAAGATTCATGATCGATTTTAGATGCTCAAGATATTCCCATGGTCCCAAAATTCTACAAGCTCTTATCAAGAGAAAGATATCGCAAGAAGATGTTTGATGAAAATGGATAGTATTTTTACCCTACCAATCTTAACATTTCATCTTCTAGCAACCAACCTAGGTCAACGGTATTACATAGTGAATTTTCTCTCTTTTCTATAGAAAACCCCGTAGGGTGTAAGAACAATTGTATTTTTGGATTTTCAATGGAAATAATGTAAATGTATTTCTTAATTTGACAATTTTTTTATAAAGGGATTGGTTTCATGTTTATTATTGGGAAAAAATGTCCATGCTTCTAATAATTGTTTGGTATAATGTTTGAACATATTAAAATCATTGTGTTACTAATAGTATCAATGTAATGTTCACTATTTTTACAATCAGGATTCTGATAACGAGTGACCTATCCAACATCTACCATTGCACCCCACTACGATGTCAATTCACAAGCTTAATGCTAAATGAAAAGAGTTCGGAGAGGAATCATACCAAGAATGGTTGAAACAACCATCTATTAAATTCCCACTATGTCCCAAGTCAACAATTCAAAATGATCCAGGTGGATATCGGTGGCCACCCACCTTTTCCGACTGGCTCAAAACAGTTTTCTGGCAATTTTGGCAATTTACTATTTTTAGCAGGTTTTAACTTCCGGGGCCATTTTGAGGGCCTAAATGAAGGTTTTTTG
>ML784178.1:293969-309923 GCA_009831015.1 Picea engelmannii
AAAATTCAAATAAAGATATACATACTTTGATGGAACTTCTAAGGACAATTCCAACAAATTAAATTTGTGCAACATCTACATTACTTGTGGTGTTGGCATTACCAACTTTGATGGCATTCCCTACCTTAACTAGTGCAACTATCATGGCCTTCACCTATTCTAGTCCATCCTTTAGTTTATAAGCAAATAAACTTATATTAATCATTCATTTTTTATTCTCTCTTAAATAAGTGTCAATATAGGAAGGACATGGAAATTCTAAAAGAGTCTTTTTCTAGAGCCTACTTGGAATTAAGGAAACTTTTAATGATATATACTTATCTAAAAGTATAGAAACCTTTGTCAATTTTACTAATTCTTAAAATACTAATTATAAAATGTTGGGTGATATTATTTTTTAATAAAAGATTCATAAAGTCTGTAGTAAACAATTGTGAAACCATTTCATCAAAAGTGTATAGATCAAAATGTATGATTATTCTCTATATTTATTATTTTAAATTTAATTGAATAAATTTCATATATTATAATAGTTGGATAATATAAATTAATAAAATCTTTAGAAAAATAAATATTAATAAAATATAATTATTGTGATTTTAGTAAACAATTATATGATAACTTTGTCTTATAATTTTTGAATAATAAAAATAACATTATTATTAGTGAATAGTTATGTTATAGTGTTATTATTATAATATATGAAAAAGACACAAATATTCAAATCACAATCATTTCACTCATCATATTTAAATATTTTTGTTTCTAAACATGTTTAGTCAACATATTATATCTTGTTGGACAAAACAAACAATTTACCTTGAACAACAGTTAAACATTATATGGCATTAGTGGTTATAACTTTTTGCAATCACAATCAAAATTAAACACTTTCATAAAAGTAAAGTTAAACATTATATGATAACTATAAATTTAAATGAGTGTCACATATCAAATTTCACTTAAAAACAGAGACATCATTAACAATGATCGTCGTTAGCATACTCACATTACATTTTATAAATCAAACAACAACAACAACCACAAATATGAAAAACATAATATATAAGAGCGATATACATATCAATATACATGTTAGACACACATCTCTACAAAATCTACAATAAACATGTCATATATAGATCTCCAATCAAATATAAAACAATCAGTACAAATGTCAATTGGTACCACTACTAGATATGTCCACCACCAAAGCTAGGTTCATTAGTGTCTTTACTACCAGAGGTAGAGTCTCTATCAAGAATAGTTATCTCAGAAAGAAATGTCAGAAAAATTTCACTATCAAGTGTCTCTATATCAATATCATGAAGATGGGCATGAACAATACCCAATGTGATAATATTGTCCAAAGCATAAAAAACTTCTGATGCATGTGGAGGAAGAGGAGGAGGAGGGGGATCGGTGGATGATGACACATGTGGATTAGGAGAAAGACAATGATTAGTGGATGGTGACACAAGCAAAGGAGGAGGGGGAGTATCAATAGAATATGGTGATGCATGTGGAGGAGAAGCAAGAGGAGGATGAGGGGGAGGAGGAGGATAGGACATGGATACAGGTTTAGACACATGTGGAGGGGAAATAGGAGGAGGAGGAGGAGGAGGAGGATTAGACACAAATGAAGGTTCAAACACATGTGGAGGGGAAGCAAGAGTATTGGTAGACGTTGCAACCGACTCATGTGGAGGAGAATCAAGAGGAGGAGGAGGACCATGTGGTGGAGTAGAGGATGTGGATGGCTCTGCTAATGAGCTATATGTAGTGGGATCATGAGAACCACCCCTCAATACATAAATGATGTTGATTGCACCAACAATATGATGTCAAAATTGCCATGCCACGAGGAAAAATCCTCTATGTAGTAGATATCTCCTTTGTCCATAATATGTCTCTAGCGAGTGCAGGTACCACTCCGTGACTAGTCATAACATGGCATAGCTCATTTGCCATATCTAGTCAGATTCTCGTATATGTCATGTGTGGCATGTGGCATCTCTATAGTACTGGAGGTTCTTCCTTTGCCTCCATCATCACCTCATCCTCATGTTGGGGAAGCACATCCCTAGCATATGTGCCAATATATGCAAAATAATAGATACTAATAATAAGATAAATGAAAAAACATGTTACAATAAATGACATGTGCATTAAATAATACATTAAAACATGCAAATAGATTTATCAAAATATAACGATAATATTACCTCTCTCACTTTCCAGCTCCTCTGTTGTAAATCAGATGTTTGGACATGCTCTCCAATATATCCACACATACATGTACTCTACAATATCAAGGACATGATCATACTCGCTAGAAAATAAATCAAATACTTCCTTTCCCACCAGAGTAATGGGAAACTTGGATTGGCCCCTCTTGGGAATCAACTTCTGTTGGGCCCTCTGTTTTTGGAATGCCAAAGTTTTTGGAAAGAGCTACATGCCAGCTAGAAGATTGAAAGAAGTAGAAATGGTTAGAATAACTTAGAGATAAATGGAAGTGTATTAGCATCGGAAACAAACAAAATATCCATGGTTCAGTTGGAAAATAAGCGAAAAATGGCCAAAAGAATCAAGTGCCAGCAGTAAGCCAAGAATATAGAGGAAGAAGGAATCTAAAAAGCAATAAAGGAAAAGTATAAATAATAAAATAGTGCAACGAGGAAAAGTTTGTAGTTGAACGAGTTGATGAGAGATCAGGAGAGTGAGAAAGTTCCATTATCATGACTGTTATCATTGTGGGATTGGGATTGTGTTAATCTTGTCATTAGGACAGATTGTGAGGGTTTCACTGGTATTACTATGCTTCTACAGTAAGGTCTTGAGTCTGTATGAGAAACACCTATGTTGTATGAAAGTTTTATGATTCTACTAATAATATAAATATTGTTTTGGGCCTTAAAATTTCTTTTCTTGTTGATATGATATGATGAGCATGGAAAATTGTTTATGTTTTGTAATTACTTCATTATTTTATGTCTAGTATTTTATCTTAGTCACTGCATGTATTTGGGTATTAATATATGAATATAAGAAGTGCAAATCTAGATATGATGTTGTGTTCTCCTTAAATCACTTCACCAAATAAATCCCATCTATGCGTTGGGTGAGACCTACTTCGCTTGCGAAAGGTTGAATATGCCATCATACCTAGACTACAACGATGCCTTTTGTTGGTAACTTCTGAGAACCTTGGTCTCGATTTTTCACCAACAAATGGTTTTGTTGTCGAGACTGAGATTTAATTTGATTATTTAGAGGATTCCTCATCGAATATACAAATATTATGTTGAGAACTAGTGGGAAAGAAGGTGTGACACATTCATAGAACAAGAAGCCGAGTTGCGACACAAAAGATTTAGAGTTTTAAACAACACCATTTTCTATTTAGAGCCTTCTAGTGACCAGTACGAGATATTTTGGATCAAGTTCCCTGAAGATTTTTTTCAGTGGTTAGATCGACTATAAGAAGCCCCAAAATACAAAGATCGGGTCAAAAAGAGGTATAACTAGACTATGGAAGGCGTATCTGCTCTGCATTGTCTAGATCATCGGGTCTCTCGTGCTATGGATTTATGGGTGCGTACAACTTTGGAGGGTTACATTATCAAGTTTGTTGCGGAAATCCATCAAGCCTTTTCCAAATCCAAAGAAATATTTAAAGAGGGAGCTAGAGGAAGACTGTTGTGGGAACTCCCTCTATGGATCAAGTTTTTATTAGTAGAAGAAGGAATTTTTTCTATTCCTTCAGTTGATATGGAAGCATAAAACCCCATGCTTGGGGGAGGGTGGTTTATGAGAGGTTTCATGAGATAGGTGAAGGAATATTTTCCTTGAGATATGGGGGGTCATCAAGATAAGAGTGTCAGGGGTGAATGTGCTCATAGGAAGGTTTTTATTGTTGAAAATAGTTGGCAGAAACAAATGAGAAAAATAATGAAGAGACCCAATCAATTTCAAAAGGAGATCAATTTTGATGGTAGTTGGAGAAAAGAGTTAGAAAATTTACGAGTGTTACAGAGACGAGGAAGGTTGGTTAGTTGATGGTTGAAGGAGAGATTCGGTGAAAGAGGTGAAGGTTTCAGAGGAAGTAGAAAAGAGGATGAAATTTCAAAGGATATGGATAAAAGTGTAAGGATAGACGCAACCAATAAAGAAGAATACTCAGTTGGAACCCCTGGGGAAGTTGCAGGAGAATCAAAACCTACAACACAAGAAGATGTCAAATTGCATCAGGAGATAAATATAGCACTGCAAACAAATGAGACCCCCCAGATCAAATAATTTCATTCTTTAGGTAAATAAACCATCCCTGAATCACCCATTCCCACAACAACATCTACAAATATAATAATTTCTACAATAAACCCTTCTGTAATTTATGGTATTCCTAACCCTTCGAATTAAACTAGTCAAAGTAGTAGTAGTAGTAGTGGAAGTGTGGCAAGTTTTTTATTTATATCACAAATAGGACCTTCGCGGTTCATTTTAGTATGGTTTCCAAATACCTACATGGTGAATCAACATGTAGGATCTCTCACCTGATACCCTGGATTTTTGGGTAAAGGGGATGAGGATGTGGAGCAACAATGGTTTCTATGTCAAGCCATATATAGGTCTCACCAAACTCTAGATGCAAACAAGTTAGTTGAGTTCTAGGCTACCCTAAGAGGTCGGTCTCTCAAATGGTACATGAAGAAAATTGAGCCAAGATCTCAGGGGAAATATTTCACTCTCACTCAGGTGAAGCTAAGATTTATTGCAGAATTTCGGTTACCTCAATCAGAAAAAAAACTCTCTCTAAGTTGTGGTATATAAAGTAGAGATATTGTGAGTCTACTTGGGAATACAACCAAATATTTAAGGATGCAATAAATAAATTAACAAACCCTATTCATGAGGATCATTAGATAGAATGGTTCATTAAGGGATTGTTACCTTTAACCTGTATCCCTTTAACTCAACAAAGGATAGCTAATTTGGGAGAATCATTGGAACGATCCATGAATATAGATGCTATGGAAGGTTATGCATGGAAATTAAGAATCATGAGACCTATGGAATATGATAATAGTATGAAACTACAAGGACAAATATCCACATTAACTGAGAAAATTCAAGAGTTGACCCTTCCTAAAATAGGTCGACCAAAAGTATGGTGTACGAGATATTACATGGAAGTTCATGTAGAAAATGAATGTATGAGACTAAGAGTATGGGGCCCTAGGAACCTCTAATACACCAATGTCTCCCCCGCAAGTTGGACTAGCAGGAGGAGTTGCACAATTTGCTGCTACAGTGCCATTTCATGGGCCCATATAATATCATGCCTTTCTAAATAATCAAGGAGGTCAAAGTGCCAAGTATTAATATATATTTAGAATTCATAGACATTCCCCACAACACTTCCCTATTTTATAGAAGTATACACTTGCATCGAACACCATGTATTGTGAGTTTTATGGTTCACCCTCTCATAAAACCAATTAGTGTCAATCTCTAGATGCACTAGTGGAAATATTGGACCAGTCTGCATTTAGGGTCATAGAAGAACCTCAAGGACCTATAAGGGGTCACAAGGGTGGAGGTGGATATCGATTTTGAAAGATTGGTTGTCATTGATGTCAACCCTTGAAGAAGCCCCTACAATGTGGTTTTGGTACCCGAAGTTGATTGAGGAATATGGACATGAAGGACAATGTAGATGCAAGTAAGACACTCATAGATGGATATTCCTCATCATGTCATTTCCATTGATAGGTGGTATGTCATATAGTTCCTCACAGTTGAGGAGTTATGGCCTTGTGAAGTTAGAAGCCCCAAAGAATGATCAAGAATCCCCTAGTTAGTTACAAGTCTTTAATGAAAGGATAAAGTGTTTGTAACAAGAAAGTATAGAAGCCCCTAAGTTTAAGGAGAGAGGTTACTTAGAAAAAGTGTAAATACGCCTCAAGGAGTCATTCACTCACTTATTCTATTGAACATATTCTCGTAAACTAGTGATCTACTTGTCAAGTTAGTGAAGGAGAAATATGAGGTAGTGATAAGAAAGGAGTGCAGGAGTTTCAGGGTTGTAGAAGAGAGAAAATTTCACTAAGGAAACCCTAGTTTGGTAGGCTCTCGTGAGTCAGACCACTAGTGTCCCACGAGGCACCCCTGCAGGTTCTTGGGGATCATCATGCAAGGCCCCGCGTGACAGGATGTTTTAGTTCCACCAGGACAAGACAAGTTTGGGGGTTATGCTGATACCAAGTCCCAAAAGTCAAAAGTGACCTTATAGGTAAGATCTACTATGCATCAGGTTAGCTACAGAGGCATTGGTATTCTTATGTACTTATTGTGATGGTTATACATGGTTATGGTATGCCACATTCTTGAGGTATGTTTGGTTTGACACATGATTGAGGTACATCTTGGATACATGGTTAATAGAGGTATATTCTTGTATATGGTTATGGTTCAGCTCTGAGATGTGGTTTTATGGTTGAGGTACACACATGATGTCTTGATGTATGGTGGTATATGGATGAGGCATATGTTTGGGTTGTTTGAGGAACTTCATTGATGATATGGTACATATCTATACATTATAGATATGGTATATGGTATTGGTTTTATATGTGGTTGTTGTTCTAGTACATGATATCTACACTTGACATATCTTATGGTACATGATTGATGCATTATTCGTACACAGTTGATTCATGGTATGGAGCAGGTTTTGGTATAGCAGGTTGATGGTACAGTGACAATGATAGGTTGAAAGGTTACAGGTTGATGTGATAGAGGTAGTGACAGTGATAGTGATAGTGGTAGTGATAGTGGTAGACACAGTGATAATGGCAGTGGTAGTAACAATGGTTATGTTTTCATTGATGATATATTGTTGATTAAATTGAATTTGATATACTGTGGTTTAAAGTAATAAAAGTGCTCGTACTAATTCACCCCCCCTCAGAGTATTCCAACAATTGGTATCATAGTAGGTCCTACAAGAAGTAGTCTAACCACTATAAGGAGATCATGGAATACACTAATATTGGAGCACCAATATTTGATGATCCTAATTACACATTCTGGAGTATAAGAATGTAGACCTTCTTACAAGCACAAGGATTTGTTGTCTATCGAGCAATAGTATATGGATACAAAGTACCAATGACTCCCCCAACAGACAAGGATGGAAATAAACTCAAAGAAAACAACTCAAAGGATAAAGGTACTATTATAAATAGTATTATTAATCCATTATTTGTTAAGGTTATGCATTGCGATTCTACAAAGGATATTTGGGATAAGCTTCAAAATTTTTATGAAGGAGATGACAAAGTAAAGGGAGAAAAAATCCAAACCTTTAGAGCTAAGTTCAAACAATTGAAAATGAATGAAAACAAATACATTGCAACCTGCTTTATGCGAGTTGATGAAATAGTGAATACTATTAAAGGTTTGGGAGAAGATATGAAGGAACCAATCATCGTTCAAAAGGTACTAAGGTCTCTACCTATGAGATTTGATCCAAAGATTTCAAGAATAGAATAAAGAACATATCTATCCAATTTAAGCATGGATGAGCTACACGAAATACTCAACGCATATGAAATGAGAACATAGTAGGAGAACCCAGTCACAAATGAAGCATCATTCAAGTCATCCAAGAAGACAAAGAAGTAGAGAAAGCAAAAACTAAAATCAGATTGTAGCTGGAACGATGATTCAGAGGAAGATGAAGAAATGGAAAACTTCGTTAGAAAGTTGCAAAAAGGAACTGACAAATACAAAGGTATGCTTCCATTGAAATGTTTCAGTTGTGGTGGTATTGGTAATTTTGCTTCTAAATTTCCTCATTCTAAGATGAACATCCTAAAAAGAAAAAAGAAAAATCAAAAGGGTAGAAGAAACAAAAATAAATTCTTCAAGAAAAGTCTCTGCACCAAGGAAGATAGTTCCTCATCAGACAAGGATGAAGACAGTGACAGTGATACAAAAAGAGTACTCTTCATGGCAGCATAATATTTCTAAGAAGAAGGAGAAGTCTATCTCATAGCAGAATTAATCAGTTCCTTAGAAGATCTACGGAATGAAAGAAAGAAAATCAAGTCACTCAAGGAATAACTAAAGAGGAAATAAGGATATCATATTTCCAACTCAAAATAAGTTAAGCATATTATCACGAATTTAAAAATCCAAGTTGAAGAAGAAAAAAGAATTGAAGAAGGAGTCATAAATCAGTTAGAAGAGAAGGACAAGATGATTGAAGGATGGAAGTAAAAATAGTCACTCTAAGAAAATATCTTCAGAAGAATGACATGCAACAAAAAAACACCAAAATATTGGATGAGATCATTAGTAGTCAAAGGCCATACTATGACAGATCTGGGCTAGGATACAACTAGACAGAGAAATCCTCAAGATCCAAGGAAACAAACAAGAAGCATAACAAAGAATTTACGCAGAAATAATTAGAGGATCTCCTAAGAAGGAAGAAGGAAAGAAGATCCAAGAAGAAGATTACAGAGAAAATAGACCACCTAGAAGATCCAAAATTTAGAATCAGTAGTATCCAACAATAGAAAGACCTCGAGAAGAAAAAGGATTCAAAAGAACAACACCATTCGAAAGATCTTCCAACCCCAAGTATCAAAGTATTTTTCTTGGTTCGTGTTATTCATGTAACAATTATGGACACAAAGTTGTGAATTGTAGAGTCAATGCCAATAAAATAATAAAATATTAAGGCTACACAAGAAATGGTTATCCAAAAAGGCCTCATGAAGCACAAAGCAGAAACTACAACATATTTGAATCCTTGAGTGACGAAGTAGAATGATACAAATGAAATACTTTGGTCACATGGCCAAGTATTGTAGATTGAATGTTATTCCAAGAGAATCAAGAAAAAATATCAACAATCACAAGTAGGAACCACAAAGTATATGGATGAGAAATCATGATCAATTCAACACTGAAGAATGCATGCATGCTCTATAATCTCAACAAAAGAAACATAGATGGTATGTTGTCAATGGCTTCTCAAAGCATATGACAACTGATAAGGACAAGTTTCTAACTCTAAAAAAGGAAAGAGATGGATCATTTTGATTTAGCAATGACAACTCAACTAGAATTATAGGAAGAGGTACAGTCAAACTTGGAAGCAAGGATGCCAAGGTAGAAAATGTTCTACTAGTTGGAGACATGAAGCACAATCTACTCAGTGTAAGTCAAATGTTTGATCAAGAACACACACTTGTGTTTGACTCAAAAAAATGTGAGGTATGGAAATAAGGATCAGGCAAGTTGGTGGCTACAATAATAACAAATCCAAGCAACATATATGTATTAGATGAAATTAGAAAGAAAAAATGTTGCTTAGGAAAGGAAGATGAAAGTTGGCTTTGGCAAAGAAGAATGGATCACATAAATTTTGATAATCTTGTCAAAATTAGTAGAAAGGAAGCAATAAGAGAAATTCCCAAGATATCGAAGCCAACAAATACTATATGCAAGCATTGTCTACAGGGAAAACAAACCAGGACCAAATTCAAATCAGAAGAGTACTACACAAAAGAACCGCTAGAAATTGTACATACTGATCTATGTGGACCGACAAGAATGAAGGGATTGAATGGTGATCAATATTTTATGCTATTGGTTGATGAATGCATAATAATAACTGCATTTGTATTTCTCAGGAAGAATTCAGAGTCATTTGAACACTTCAAGATATACAAGGAAATGGTTGAAACTAAGACATAATTGAAAATCAAGTGTTTGAGGTCATACAATGGAGGATAATTTGCATCAAAATAATTAATGGATTTTTGTAGCAAACATAGGATCAAGAGATAGTTATCAACAACCAAGATGCCTAAAAAAAATGGAGTTGTCAAAAGGAAGAACATAATAGTACAGGAAATGGCCATAACCATTTTGAAAGACTCCAAGTTGAAAGATATCTTTTGGGTATAAGTAGTTCACATCTAGAATAGGGGAATGCTAAAAAACAACAATGATAAGACTCCCTATGAGCTATGGAAAGGAAGACCAACAAATGTGAAGAATTTCAAAGTGCTTGGAATAAAATATTATATCAAAAGAGAAAATGGAAGGATTGGAAAATTTGACTCTCGGGTTGATAAAGGCATACTAGTTGGGTACTCAAGAAAAAGAAAATAATACAAATGCTTCAATCTAAGACTGAAGAAAATAGTGGAAATAATTAATGTGAAAATTGATAAAAACAGATGGACGGAAGATAAAATAAGGAAGCAAAGATTCAGAGAAACACGATCATGAAGAAAATTGAAGGAAGAAGAAACATAAGAGGAAGAAGAACAAGAGCAACCAAAAGCAGAGTAAGAGGAAGATGAGAAACAAGATATTTAGGTACCTCAAAGACACCTAGCATATGATTGCATAAGAATCACCCACCAAAACAAATTATTTGGAATAAATATGAAGGAGTTGAAACCCAAAGAAGAATACGTTCACTATAACAACAACACCAAGCAATGTTATCCATAATTGAGCCAAGAAGTTTTGAAGAACCCAACAAATATGAACATTGGATCAAAGATATGGATGAAGAATTAGATTAGATAGAGAAGAATTACACATGAGAACTTGTTCCAAGGCTGAAGAACAAGAATGTGATTGGTACAAAATGGGTCTTTAGAAAAAAATTAAACGAAGATGGAAATATTACCAAGAACAAAGAAAGACTAGTATGTAAAGGATATACTCAAGTTAAAGGCATATATTTTGAAGAAACATTTTCCTCAATTTCCAGGATGGAAGCAACCAGATTGATCTTAGCATGCGTGTTTTCCAAAAATATCAAAGTGTACCGGATGGATGTAAATTCAGCCTTTATAAATGGAGATTTAGAAGAAGAAGTACACGTAAAAAAACCAGAAGGATTTCTACTGACAGACAAGGAAGGTTATGTCTGCAGGTTGAAGAAAGCATAATGTGGACTTAAGCATGCTCCTAGATCATAGTATTCAATGTTGGATAGGTATCTACAATAAAAAGGATTTAGGAAGGGTAATGCAAACAACAATATCTACATAAAAATGGATTGAGACAATATATTTATAATTGAATTTTATGTAGATGACATTATCTTAGGAAGTGATGATGACGGGATGAGTCAGAAGTTTTCCAAATACATGCAGAATGATTTTGTGATGTCCTTTCTTGGTGAGTTAACCTTCTTTTTGGGACTATAGATATATCAGCACGACAAAGGTATTTTCATATCTCAGACCAAGTATATCTTAGAAATGCTAAACAGGTTTGGAATGGAAGATTGCAAACCAGTGAGTACAACTATGCAAGCCAGTTGCAAGTTAAGTAAGGATGATGAATCTAAGGATGAAGATCAAAGAATATACATATCGATGATTGACAACTTACTCTATGTGAAAACATATAGACTTGATGTAATGTAAGAAATTGGATAGGTTGCAAGGTTTGAAGCAACACCAAAGGAATCACATGTTATGGAAAGAAAGAGGATATTCAGATATCTCAAAGGAACATAAGAGATCAGACTATGGTATCCTAAAGGGAATGATCTATCTCTAGTTTCCTATACAGATGTTTATTGGGTAGGTTGTATTGATGATAGAAGAAGTGAAATAATATCATATTTCTACTTGGGTGAGTGTCTTGTATCATGGTTGAGAAAGAAATAGTCATTAGTATCTTTGTCCACAACAGAAGCATAATAAATTGAAACAACGACATGCTGTACTCAAGTTCTTTGGATGAAGCAAACTTTGTACGGTATACAAGTAATGTATGATGAGCCCATTTCAATATTTTGTGACAACACCAGTGCTATCAATATCTCCAAGAATAAAGTGATACATTCTAAGAAAAATCACATTCTGATTAAGAATTACTTTCTATATGAATAGGATACAGAGAAAAACATCAAGGTAGAGTATGCCGAGACAAAAGAGAAGATTGCAGGTATCTTCACCAAACCTCTTACAAGGGAAAAATTTTAGTATATGTGACAGGAACTTGGAATAGTTTCTGCCCCATAGTGATTCACATAGCTTCAAACGTAGTAAGACAGGGGGAGAGAAATAGAATACATGAAGAGTCCAAGTTAAAAAACTTTTGAATGATTTTCATATACATATGAGAATAACACAAGAAAGCACCATGAAGATAAAGTAGATGCTTACAGACAGGGGGAGAAACCCCTAGGAGGATTACCCTTTTCCATTGATGTCAAAGGGGGAGAGATAGAGAAAGGCATGGAGATGGAGAGAGAGAAGCATTGGAGATGATAGAGGCATGTAGACAAGGGGAGCGATGGTCATAGGGGGAGAATGTGCATGAGTATGAGTATTTCCATGCCTAAGTGTTGCCATCAATCGTAAAGGGGGATATTGTTCAAATATTGGTTGTCATTGATATCAACCCTTGAAGAAGCCCCGATGGTGTGGTTTTAGTACCCAAAGTTGATTGAGGAATATAGACATGAAGGATAGTGTAGATGCAGGTAAGACACTCATATATGGATATTCCTTGTCACAATATTTTTGTTGATAGGAAGTATGCCATGTAGTTCCTCATGGTTGAGGAGTTGTGGCCTTGTGAATTTAGAAGTCCCGAAGAATGGTCAAGAAGCCCTTAGTTGGTTACAAGTCTTTAATGAAAGGATAAAGTAGTTGTAATAGGAAAGTATAGAAGCCCATAATTTTAAGGAGAGAGGTTACTTAGAAAAAGTATAAATACACCTCAAGGAGTCATTCACAAACACATTCACTCACTTATTATATTGAACATATTCTATTGAACTAGTGATCTACTTGTCAAGTTAGTGATGAAGAATCCGAGCTAGTGACAAGAAAGGAGTGTGGGAGTTTCAAGGTTGCAGAAGAGAGCGAAGTTCATTGAGGAAACCCTAGTTTGGTAGGCCCCCATGGGTCATACCACTAGTTTCCCGTGAGGCATCCCCACAGGTTGCTTAGGGATCATCACGCGAGGGATCTTAGTCCTGCAAAGACAAGAAAATTTTGGGATTATGCTGATACCAGGTCCCTAAAGTCAGAAGTGATCTTACAAGTCAAAACTACTATGCATCAATTTAGATACAAAGGTATTGGTATGCTTATGTACTTTTTGCGATGGTTATACATGGTTATGGTATGACACATGTTTGAGGTATGTTTGGTTTGGTACATCTTGGCTACATGATTGATAGAGGTATATTCTTGTATCTAGTTATGGTTCAACTTTGAGATGTGGTTGTATGGTTGAGGTAGACACCTGATGTCTTGATGTGTGGTGGTATATGGATGCGGCATATGTTTCGGTTCTTTGAGGCACTTCATTGATGATATGGTAC
The DNA here is from genome assembly GCA_009831015.1 of Picea engelmannii. NCBI lineage: Eukaryota > Viridiplantae > Streptophyta > Pinopsida > Pinales > Pinaceae > Picea > Picea engelmannii. The sequence goes on from ML784178.1 coordinate 307,360, forward strand.
ATATCTGTACATGATTGATATGGTTTATGGTAATTGTTTTGTATGTGGTTGTTTTTCTAGTACATGATATCTACACTTGACATATCTTATGGTACATGATTGATGCATTGTTAGTAAAAAATTGATGCATGGTATGGCATAGGTTTTGGTATAGCAGGTTGATGGTACAGTGACAGTGATAGGTCAGATACAGTGACAAGTTGACAGGTTACATGTTGATGTGACAAAGGTAGTGACAGTGACAGTGGAAGTGATAGAGATAGTGACAATGATAGAGGTAGTGAAAATGACAGTGGCAGTAACAGTGGTAGTGACAATTGGTCTACATTTATATTTCAAGGAGAACACAAGGAGTTGGAGCTTCCTTCTAGTTGTAACTAGATAACTCAAGGAGTTGTAGATTCCTTCAGGTTGGATCCTATAAATAGTGTTAGAAAAAGAGGACCATGGAGAAATAAAATAAAAAAAATGCGGAAACAAAACACAAAAGATACACAATACAATAGAGACACAGATTTACGTGGTTCACCCAGTGTGGGCTAGGTCCACCGGAGAAATTGCCAGGTCCTTCCTTTATTATTATCCAACATATGAAGGGATACAACCTACAACAAACCCACTGTAACTTCCTCTTCTTTATCTCACAGTCTCTTATCTCAGAATACAATATTCATCGTCATACATAGCCGCAATACATTTCCCTCATAAAAGAGGGTTGCCTTCTAGGGAAAAAAACCCTAACATAATTTCTACTGTTAGATCTGCGACCTTATAATGAACGGTCCAAATTTACAATGAAATTATAATATACTTTTACAAGGCATTTTTTCCTTTGGGGGCTTCACCCCCGAATCCCCGCTGGGGGCCTGCTTGCCCCCAGACCCCCTAGCCGGGGGGATAGCCCCCCCTGACCCCGCAGAGGGGGTACCCCCGACACTCCCCCACGTGGAAGAGTGTACATACTTTTGGGGTGTAAATACTTCATGGGGTATAAACACGGCTGAAAGTAAAAGACCTCTGAATCAGGAAGATAATCAGGCTCCACAACTAACAATCTCCCACTTGAAGACTGATCTCAACAACTCCATCACTATTGTATATGTTGGACTCTGAACCTTCTTGGACCTGGAAAATTTCTCATCTTCATCTTCATTCTTGAAGACCAACTGAAACTGAGCAGGAACTCAGTTTCTCTTTGGTTACTCCCTTTGTTAACAGGTCTGCAGGATTCTGGCTAGTGTGTATGTTTTCCAACTTCAAATGTCCATCTTCCAAGGTGGATCGTATGAAGTGGTACCTCAACTTTATATGCTTAGTCTTTGAATGGAAGGCTGAGTTCTTTGCAAGATGAATTGCACTCTCACTGTCACAGTACAACCTGCTATTCTCTTTCTTCTTTCACAATTCCTCCATAAACCTTTGTAACCAAATCATCTCTTTACTAGCCTTTGTAGCAAAAACATACTCTGCCTCTGTTGTTGAAAGTGCAACATCCTTTTGCAGTTTTGAAATCCAACTTACTGTTGTTCCACCTATAGTAAAAACATACCCTGTGGTTCTCCTCCTGCTGTCTTTATCACCTGCCATATCTGAATCAACATATCCCTATAGAAAAGTGTATGAACCTCCAAAACATAATGCATGAGTAGCAGTACCTCTCAAATACCTGAGAATCCACTTTACTACCTCCCAATGTTCTTTACCTGGATTGTTCATATACCTGCTCACAACTCTCACTGCATGTGCAATATCTGGTCTTGTGCAAACCATTGCATACATCAAGTTGCCAACTGCTGATGAATTAGGGACCCTGGACATGTATTCTATCTCCTCTTGTGTCTTGGGACACATTTCCTTAGTTAATTTGAAATGGCTGGCCAAAGGTGTACTAACTGGTTTTGCATTCTGCATTCTAAACCTCTCCAACACCTTCTTTGTGTACTCACCTTGAGACAATGTCAGTTTGCAATTTTTCCTGTCTCTTGTTATTCTCATACCAAGGATTTTCTTTGCAGCACCCAAATCCTTCATTGCAAATGAATTGGATAATTTCTTCTTGAGCACATTTATATCGTGCATATTAGACCCTGCAATAAGCATGTCATCTACATACAATAGCAAGATAATAAATCTTCAATTTTCTATCCTTTTAAAATAAACACAGTGATCCGAATGACATCTACTATAATCATGTTCTGTCATAAACCTGCCAAACTTCAGATACCACTGCCTTGGAGCTTGATTTAGGCCATATACGCTCTTCTTCAACCTGCATACCAAATTCTCCTTCCCTTCGACCTCATACCCCTGTGGATGCTGCATATAAATCTCTTCCTTCAAATCCCCATGGAGAAAAGTTGTTTTTACATCTAACTGCTCAAGATGCAAATCTTCTACTACCACAAGACTTAAAATAGTTCAAATTGAAGTCATTTTAACAACAGGAGAAAATATTTCATCAAAATCTATACCTTTCTTTTGTGCAAACCCCTTTACAACAAGTCTAGCCTTGTACCGTTTTTCTCCTCCATCTTCTTCCTTCAACTTGTAAACCCATTTATTCT